>NDGN011349931.1:0-27547 GCA_002564285.1 Tympanoctomys barrerae | reverse complement strand
GAAAATTTGGGACACAACTGAGTTACGTGATGTTACAGTACAGGTTCTCCTATGTCCTGAGTCCTTGTGTGTTCATTTCAGATACCCATTTTTGGAATTGGTCTTTAAATTTAGCATTGTGATGATTTTCAGTTCTTTATATGTTGTGGATATTAGTCTGTTGTCTGAGGGACAACTGGCTAAATTTTTTTTTTTTTTTTACTGTGTGAATTGTCTCTTCACTCTGTTAGTAATTTCTTTTGCTATGCAAAAGATGAGATGTCAGATGTCATCTTATCTTTAATAAGATCAGTTCTCAGTTGTGAATTTTTGTATTATTGCTTATGTAAGCAGTGTTTTGTTCATGAAATATTTGCCTACACATATGTTTTCAAGGATTCTATGTATTCTCTCTTTCCTTTGATAGATTAATTCATTGGTATTTCATGTTTTTCAATGCTATTGTGAAAGGTAATGTTTCTGTAACTGCTCTCTGAGTGAGTTTGTTTTTTGTGTACAGAAGTGCTATGGATTTTTGAGTGTTGACTTTGTAGCAAGCTACACAACTGAATTTGGTTATTTAATCTAAAATGTTATAGTGGAATTTTGAAGGTCTCCTATGTATCATGTCATCTTTAAGTAATGATAATTTAACTTCTTTTTTCCTATCCTTATTCCTCTTATTTCTTTCTCTTGCCTAATTGCTCTGACAAATATTTCCAGAGCTAAATTAAATAGGAGTGGTGATAGAGGACATATTTGTCTTGATCCCAATTTAGAGTAAAACATTTTAGTTTTTACTATTTAGTATGATATTGGCTGTTGGTTTGTCACAGATAGCTTTTGTCAGATTAAGATAAAGACCATATATTCTGATTTTCTATAGATTTTGTAAAATCATAAATGTGTGTTTGACTTTATCTCCAAATGCTCTGAAGTATATTTTAGAAATAGATAAGGATGACCATACTTCCAAGAACACCAATAGAAAGAAGCCACCAGGAAAGCCATGGGATTCAACTGAGGGGAAAAACTGTATAAATTGTGTCAGTTTTCTGATCAAAAGAAACAGACTGGCAGAGTGGATCAAGAAGCAAGAACCAACAAAAAGCCATATAGGACAAATACATTTAACTCAAAATAAATTTAAGTCAAAAGATGGAAAACTATACTCAATGCAACAGGAACCCAGAAAAACAGCAGGGTTAGCTATTCTATTTTGTAGATAGTGAACATTAAGCCAAGACTAATTAAAAGAAAGAAAGATGGTCACTATATATATGTTAAGAGAAAGCTCCAAAAAGAAGAGTTAATGATCATAAATATGTATGCACCATGCATACTGGTGTAAATACCTATTAAAAAAACAAATATTAACACATATGAAAAATCAAATGGGCACCAACACAAATATGATGAGGGACCTTAATAATCCATTGTCACAAACAGACAGATCAACTAAATGAAAAATCCAGAAAGAAATGTCAGAATTGAATCCAACCTGTGAACAAATGGACTTAGATGTCTACACAGTGTTGCACCATGTGACATCAGAATACATATTCTTCTTAGCTACACATGGATATTCTCGAAAACAGACCATATAACATAAAACATAAAACATAAAACATGCCTAAGTAAGTTCAAATAAATTGAAATTACCATATGTATATTATCTGACCATAGTGTCATGAAATTAGAAATCAATGGCAAATACTTAACTGGCAGGGGAGATACCATGATATTGAAGGTGGTTTTCCCAGGGTGAGACTTATCCATTGTCCTCTGGATGTGCTGACTTCTGTGATTTCCCAAATGTGGAAAACTTGACTGCATAATTTGTAGCAGTAGGGGACTGTGTTTGCACCTTCTCCTTTAAAAAAAAAAAGAAATCAATAGCAAAGGACACCACAAAAAGTATATAAATACCTGAAAATCACATCCTCCTGAACAACCAATGGGTCACAAATTAAATTCAAGTAGAGATTGAAGTGCATCTTTAATGAACTAGTAATTATGATACAATATACTAGAACTTGTGGGATACAATGAATGCAGTTCTGAGAGGGAAATTTACAGTGGCGAATTCTCATATCACAAAAACAGAATAAGCTCAAATAAATTATGTAATGTTAAATCTCACACTTCTAGAAAAAGAAGGACAAATCAAATCCAAAACATGTACATGGGAGGAAATTGTATAGGTAAGACCAAAAATTAATATACTAGAGACTAAGAAAATAACAAAGAAGCAATGAATCAAAAAGTTGGGTTTCTGAAAGACTTAATAGAATTGAGAAATCCTCAGCCAACCTTATCAAAAAGAGGGGAAAAAATCCACTTAAATTCATGCAATTAGAAATGAAAAAGGTAAAACCATAATGGATCTTATGGAAACTCAGATGATCCTTAATACCTATTTTGACAATCTGTACTGTGATAAGATGGAAAACAAAGAAGAAATGTGCAGATTCCTTGGTACATGTGAATTGTCAAAATTGAATCAAGAATATATAAAAATTTTAAAACCAACATTATTCAATGAATTAAAAATATAGTTAAAAACTTATCAATGCCCCGCCCACAGAGCATGCTGAGATGGCAATTGAGACTGGGTATGGAGGTATGTGCCTATAATCCCAGCACTTGGGAGGCTGAAAACAAGAGAAATACTAGGAATCCAATATACGTAGTAGACCCTGTAGACCCTGTAGACCCTGTCCTAAGTACAGAAAAAGAAAAAAAATACCCAAACTTACCAATAAAGAAAAGCCCAGATCCTGATGGATTTATTGCTGAATTCCACAAGAAATTTAGAGAAGATCTAACTCCTCTACTGATGAACTCTTTAATGAAGTTGAAAGAGAAGCTGTACTTTGAAAGTTATTCCTGGAAGCAAGTATATCAAAACCAAAAAAGGATCTTACCAAAAAAGAGCTCTGTAGGACAATGTTCCAAAGAAACATAGATGTAAAACTCCTCAGTAAGATGCTGGCAAACAATATAGCAAATCATCAGGAAAACTGTACACCATGACCAACTGGGATGCATCTCAGAGGTGCAGGGATAGCTATGCAAACATATGCAAATCAATGAATGTAATACACTGTATCAATAGAACCAAAGACAAAAATTACAGATCATCTCAATAGATGCAGAAAAACCTTTCTTTTCATTTTTAAATAGCACAATAATTACGTGTATTCATAGAGTAAAAAATGGCATTTTAATATACGTATAAAATAAGTAGTGGCAACATCAGTATAACCAGTATCTCTCACCTCTAACATTTATCATTTCTGTGTCTTGGGAATATTCAAAATAATCTGTATGAGCTATTTGAAAATATTCAGTTGAGGACAATTGTAGTTATCCAATTGTTTTATTGAGTGTCCTATCCAAGTGCTATCCTGGACTTGTGGTTTGTTCTCTTTTCTTTTCTCCTTTCCATGTTGTGACTGTTTTCTTTTTGGAAGAAAGGAACTTACTTTGTATTATCATTCATAGATTGCTTTCTATTGTCCTTAATAGCTTTGTTAGTTCATATCTTGCACATACCCACATCTCATCCTCTCTGCTGTCCTTCCACTTCTGCTCTATAAAACGCTGTCTTGCCCAACTGAGGTTCCAGTGTCTCACACTCATCACATCTGCCCAGATGTTCTTTCAGCTCACTCAAGTTGAACATGTTCCACTGGATTGTCCCAACATGAGCATCTCCCTTTACTTACTTAGAACCTGATAACCCATGTGGCCCCCCTTCCCCAACATACACATGGACCCTGCTGCATTCTGCCTGGGCCCAAGTGGCTATATGCAGTCACCTCCTTGTGTGGGTGCATGCCTCAACCTCTTTGGACCCAGAATCTCCACAACAGACAATTCTCTTCAGCTGGTTGGATTCTGCTTTAGACTTGAAACATTTACAATGAAGAAAAGTAGCCAGACTGCAATCTGAGGACACAAGAATCAAATTCACCTGGATTCCTCTACTCCTTCCATTCTTGTTCATTTGAAAGGGGTAAAACACAGCACACACTTACCACAGGAATGTTCTGAAACATGGGTTGATGGGCTGAGAGTGAACAAGAAGAGGCTACCTTCCTTGTGGCCTCAGACCTCTTCCATCACTTGGTCATTTCCATTAGAAAGAAGAGGATATAAATGAAATTTATAGATTATATAGTATCTATTGTTGTTAAATTGGTCTTCTTAAACTGATGAATAGATATTATCCTTTTCATTTTCAGATGAGTAAAATATTAAACAACTTACCTGGCTTACTTATTTCTACCTGGGGGAACAGCTTGGATTTGAACTCAGGACAGTCCTTCTCCAAATCTCACTCTACCTCATTCTTTTCTTTCAGTGGAGGGGACAATGTACATCTTAGAAGGCCAGTCATACAACAGATGCCTCATAAACATTTGTTGAATGAATGCTTGGACATACTGGCATCTGTGTGATCAAAATAAAATGTAAAGTCTGGAGACACGGTGTGTATGAGACTTTTAACTCATGACCTTTTATCCAGGGAAAGTCACAGGACTTTTTTTCTCTGAGACAAAGTGGGGCATTTATATCAGTAGAAGAAGGGGTTCATGTTACATAACTAAGAAGTACTTTCCTGAGCACATTCATGAGACTAAGGTTTTTATCAAGACAAAAATCCTTCTTACTGGACTTCTACTGCATGTATGATCCCATTCCAGTTTTTTACAAACATCAATTTATTTAGCTGTTGCTCTAAAGTAGGGCCCATTATTTTTCTCAGCCTATGCATAAGAAATAAAGGCAGAGAGAGTTTAGGTAATGTGTGAAATTATAGAGATAGAAAGAAGAGCTGGCATTTGAATGTGAACTGACGGCATCTTGGGCTCTACCCTTGACCCTGGGTTCTTTTTTTTTTTTGGAGGTTCAGCCCACCCTGAGGGTGGGACTGGTGTGGCATGTGGTGCTGGGGATTGAATCATGATCCACTGTGCCTGCATAAGTTTGCCTAAGCAGGTGCTTTAGACCACTGAGCTATCTTGCCAGCTCTCTGACACTGGTTCTAATAATGCACAGACTTCTCAAAAACTGGTCATACAAATGAGCTAGTTGTGTTTTTTTATGAGGCTGTGGCAATAACTGATCCAATAGATCCATAAGAGCTAGCAATATATACAGGTTATAGAATTTTATTTTCATATTATTTTTTGAGCTCTTCTTATAGCAAGTAATCTTTCCATCCTCATAGCTGTTTTGGAGCACAGTATTTCAGCATTAATTCAGAAATTATGAGACCACATGAATGGATCTGGGTGTTTTCTGAATGCCATGTGCTCATGATAATTAAGAATGTGTCTTTTAAGAGTTAGTAATCCAGAAAGTGAGATGGACAAGTAAGTGAATTAATGTGTCCTGTAAAATTACTGTACTATGCCTGGAGTAAGGGTGTATGTGTGAGTGTGACAAGAACAAAGAGAAAAGAAGGGACAAAGGAATATTCATGAAGGAGAGTCTGAGGTCAGGGTCTTAGCAGATATCAACTTGATCCTATGTGGCTCAAATGAATAAAAAGACTTTTCTCCAGGTAAGGTTGAAGACAAGAAAACCAAAAAGATAATCTGGGGTACTCAGAGTCCTGCCATCATGGCATGAGCTCAACACTTGTAGGGCTTGAAGGCCAGAAAGAGAAGTGGTTTTATCAGAAGCCAATGAGAGCTGGAGATACAGAGGAGGGGCTGCTGGTGACAATTGTGGGCTTGCAGAGGTACGGTTGTTGCCAGGCATGAGGTACCAAAGCAGGAAGAGAGCAGAAAGGAAATACTCCAATGTCATTCTGTTTCCATCTTCCAGTTTCCTGGTGGTCTGCATGGGTAAGACCTGAAAGAAAGGGTGCTGTCATAGTTTGGGGTTTTGCAAGGGGATCAGTACAATACAGAGCACGTTTTATAAGATTATTTTATAAGTAGAATCACCTAAACAATCATATACAAAGCGTGCAGGAAATCTGTCCACACATTAAAGAGCAGAGAATCCAGCTGAGGGCCTGGATCGTAACATCCTGCATGAGTCCAATGGAAGAACTAGAGTCCATAACAATGCTTCCCACAAGTCCAATTGGAAGCCTCCAGCCCATAACAATGTCTCCTGCATGTGCATTTCATGGGCCTCTGCTACAAAGGCCCAAAGGTCAGTGGTAGAAGCTAGAAAGTCTGTGCCCGTGGAATGAAGGATTTGTGCTGGTAGGCTGAGGGGTGTGGACTAGAGCCAGGAAGTGATGCTCAAGTTAAGAACCAGAGATCCCCCAAAAGTACGACAGCCATCCTCAGCAACAGTGAGGTCTCGAGCTATTCCAGTGATGAGGAAATCTGAGTTCCCATCAGCAAGCCACCGTGACAAGCTTCTCCAGCACTGAGCAGTGCCCTGAGAGGTCAGGATTCAAAGTTTCCCAGGCACCTTGCCCCAAACACTCTCCTTCTTGGTTCCCCAGGTACCCTGTCCCCAAACTCTCTCCCCCTTGGCCCAATGCAGAGCCAAACACAAAACTGCAGAACAGTCCACCTGACTCTGACCTGGCAAGCGACTACAGAAACTCTCCTTTGTTAACATTAAGGTCACCCTCCCACCGCCAGACCAGGTAGCCCTCCAAGATTAGCTCCCCCTCAGCTGTTCCTGTCCACAATCACCCTCCCAAAAAGATTCCAAAAAGTCTCCTGTCCCCCCTTTGTTCACTGCTATCTTGGTCCACTAGACAGCCAGAGTGCTTGCTGCCCCCAGTAAATCTCACATCAGAATGCCTGGTCTGGTCGATTGCGTGGGTCTGTACCTAACATGCACCATCTTCCCCTTCGGAGCCAGGAAGTGATGCTCAAAGTGAGGAATAGTGCTCCCCAAAATGAACTGTAGCCATTTTCAGTGACAGCGAGTTCCTGAGCCCTTCCTCTGACAAGAACAGCCAAATTCATCAGGAAAGCCAGCATGACAAGGTCACGCAGCATAATAGCCTATGAGAACCAGGGGCTTCCAACAGCTTCAACAGCTTCTCCAAACAGCTTCCCTAACAGCCTCCCTAACAGCTTCCCATCAGCTTCCCCAGTTCTGCCTCTTAAGCCGCTGGCAACAATCCTCAGGTGGGACTTCCACACCCAGCATCATGCTAGCTCAGTTCAGCAGGGTGGAACAAGTCACCCACCATTAGCAATCTACCACAGGGGCCCCAAATAGGCACTTTCTAGGGGTCAGCACCTAGGGCACAGACCAGTGTAGGAGGTCAGAAAAGGGTCCCCTCTGCCTATCATAGATGCTTCCTATGAAGAGGCAATGACCTTAGTTAATCTTGAACTATAAAGAAGAGTCTTATAACTAAAAGAAGAAAGGGAAAGCGATGTACCAAGAAGAGAATCTCTCTGTTTAAAGATATAATTCAGTCAGGGAAGTTCAGTGTTGTTGTAGTCAGGGTTTGCCAGGAAATAGATTTAATACAGGACACATAATTTACAGGAGTATTTTATCATATACACCCAAAGGGCCAAATGCAGAAGAGTGCAAGAGATCTGTTCATGCATCAGAATCCCAGAGAATCCATCTGAAGGTCTCGATCCCGTGGCAATGTCCTGCCTGAGTCCAGCTGAAGACCCAGAGCCCACGATTGTATCTCATGCAAGTCTGTACCAACGATCTGCACTGGGAAGGCTCGAAAGTCAGAGCTGAAGCTGTAACGTCACACCAGCAGGGTGAAGGTTCTGTGCCAGAAGGCTAAGGGAACTATACAGAGGCCAGGAAGTGGTGCTCAAGGTAAGGGTCAGAGCTCCCCTAAAGAGAACTGCAGCCATCCTCAGTGACGATGATAACAGGTGAACTTTTATCAGGAAAGCCAGCATGACAAGCCTCTCCAGGAGAATCACAGCACACCACCTTCCCCTCCAGTTCTCCCGTTTCTACTGTTGGCAACAACCATCATGTGGGCCTTCCCCCCAGAGCCATGCTGATTCAGTTCAGCTGGGTGTTACAAGTTGACTAGAAATAAATCCACCGCAAGTGTGTTCATGATGAACGGAGAAGAGAGCCTGAGAAAGGTGGAGTGCTGGATACCATTTCATCAACCGTGTCTCTTGACCACCCTCTGTCTCTGCTGGAGAACCATATAAATAGTCATTGTTGGAGAAAAAACCATCCTGCTCCTGGTAGGGCTCTTGAGAGATGTAGCCCTCTTTCAGGATGGTGATTTTCTAAGCAATCCTGAATAGATGACTCGGCCACTCTACCTACTGTCTCACATCTGTCTGAGTTCTGTCCTTTACTGTAAGGCTTATAATCATCCTTAATAGCTCCTTATCTTAGTTGATTCCAGCCACTATAAAAATGAACAAACAAACAAGCAAGAAAATCCTCCTGTAGACCAGAAACTCAAGCAACAGAAATCTATTACTTGGTTTAGAGACTGAGAAGTTCAAGCCAAAGAAACAACAGATTTGGTGTCTGGCGAGGGACCCCTCTGTGGCCCACAGATGCCACATGCTTGCTAGGTCCTCACGCACTGGCAGGGGCAAAGCAGATCCCTGGATCCTCTTTGGTCTGAGGTAATAATCTCATTCAGGAGATCTCTACTATTATGATCCAATCACCCTTCCCCCTGCACCCCACTTTTTAGTACTGTTACCTTTGGGATTAGGATTTCAACTTGTGAATTTTGAGAGAACACGCACATTCAGACAACACCCTTCTTCTCCCACCTTAAACTCTCCAGTGTATAATTTTTGTAATGTAATGTTCTAGAAGCCAAGGTGTTTGGAGGGGAAGATCAAGCTAGACTTTTTGAGGGTTACTCTCACCTTGAAGATTCTATAGTTTTGGCATCAATTCTAATTTCTTAGAATTCCTTCTCTTGCAAAGATCAAACTTAGTCCTAGTCCTACTTTCCTTGCAAGAACATGTTCGAGCCATAACTAACATAGCCTGCACATCACCCAGTCCTAGATGAATCACAGTGTCCTTCCAGGCATTTCATTATTTCCTCCCTGCTCCTCCTCTGTGTATCTTAAATGTATAACACTGATTATCTTCTGTATTTTCTTTCTGCTTCTTAGAATTTTGAGTGACTCAATTTCCTCTAATAATTCTAAGTGTATTGTTTACATCAATCACTTCACCATTATGGTAAGGCTTTAAGAAAGGATACTTTCACTATTTTTATTACACTGATAGTCTTACATGAAACACTCCTAGGAAGTGTAAAGTACTCAGTGTCCTGACCAGGGTGTACCCACAGTGGGCACTCACACACGGGCTGCTTTGCTGACTCCCATTATTTCCCTCCCAGGTGACTGTGTGTTCGCCCTTCATTTTCTTTCTAAATCACGGAGTTCTTCTTACTGGGCTGCATTTTCCTCCTGCTTCGTCTCGTGTCCAATCTTCAAGCTCAGAATGAGTTCTACATCTGACTGTTTCCAGCTCAGACCCTGTTTCAAGTGTCCCCAGAGCTCCGAGTTTGTCTGTTACCCATGACGCTCCTGTCTGTGCTCTGCAGTGTTGAGTGCCTTCCAAAGAAACCAGAAGTCTTGCCCCCAAGGGAAGGATCAGAGTCTCCCACACAACATGGGCTGGAAGCTGGGTCACCTTGCTCCTTCATTGCTTGCTATTTTAACTGCTGGGTCTTTGGCACCTGCATATCCATGGTGTAGATGGGTGATGTCTTCGTGTACCTGGTGCAGTGCTGTGAATGCTTGTTTTTCTAGTGTCAAAATTGGTATCATCCTCTCTCACTCTCAATAGTGTCCCAGTAGAAAAAGATAAATTACATATTCATTCCACTTGTAAGCTTTTGTGTGACATCACACATCACTGTGATGTGTGTGGAAGGAGCCAGGGTTTCTGACAATGGAATTATAAACTGAATGTCAGTATGTCTGGGTAACATATGTAATAGACCTCGGTGTCCTTAAAACACCGGAGCTGACACCATGAATCCTTTTTTTTCCCCAACTCTAGTGAGTATGATTAAAGCATTAGGCTGATGATAATGGCACAACCTGGAACGTGGTTGTTTTTAAATCTGTTTAGAGTAGTAGACCTACCAAATCCTTTTGAGATATAAAATCTTTCCCTTGGTCAGTTGTCAAAGATGTCACCTGTCATAGAGCCACCGTGGCCTATGTGAAGACATTTAGCTTTTCCTTTTTTGGCCTATGGAAGACCTGTGTGAGGCTTATGGTGGGTGGGTTAGCGGTGCAGCTATGTTGAACTGACTACAGAGTGTTCCACAATGTGGCTCACAAGAGATGATTTTATTGCTTCTACAGAGCTGAGAGCTCAGGTGCCATTTGGCTTTGAAGCTGAAAGTTGCTTCAGGTCCTTCTGAACTGCCCCCTTCCCATCAGAATTTTCCCTAATGGCCTTCTGATTGGCCAGGGACAAAGCCCAGAGGAACAGGCAGAGGAGGCAGAAAACAAAGAAGGTCATACTTGTCGAAATGCCATAGAAATGCACTTCAAAGAGGAGTCTTCTGGGTTCCTTTAACTGACTTTCTACCCAGTGGCTCCTAAAAAATTAATTCTTAAAATTTCTCATCACAGGGTCTTGTAGGTGAATTGACTGGAAGGAACAGTGAATAAAAACTAAACTGCACATCATTAAATGTCTGAGGAAGACGAGAAATGCAGCAGTTTCCTTCTAGAATGATTTTAAGTTATTCTTAATGCATTGACCTTGTCCCTGATGGTTAGAATTAGAGAACATTTTCCTAAGGGGTGAAGAATAGGAATAGCCAGCAGGCATTATATTAGAACAGGGGTTAGAAGAAATGAGCATTGCCCAAGTGTTCAGAAAATGGAATATGGAAGGAGAGGAAGTCTTGTAAGATAACAAGGGCTCGAAACAGTTAATCTAGATGAGCAGTGAGTAAGTCAGGGCACTTGAAGAAAAGCAGATCTGTGTACAGGGGCCACACATGAGAGCTGACCTTGCTTGGGGACAAGCCATGTATCTGGGCCACGAAGGGATGTGAGGGATGCCTCCTGATTCAAAACTTTTTCCATGATTCTCTAGCATGTCCCCAATTCCCAGACGAATGACCCCACTTGGTGATGCTTTAAAAAAATCTTAGTTACAATAGAGATTCCGTTGCCTGTAGTATGAAACAATGCACCAAATGGCTTTAGTCCCCTCTTTGTACCCTGAAGAACATTTTGGGAAGAAGAGACTAGTATGTGAAGAAGAGACGTGACACTGTCCTAATATTTTAGCGCACTCCGGGTACCCTGGGAAAGAATGTGGCCTTTAGCATTTAAGTCTAGGAATTCTGAGAGTATACTTTATTATTTTATGTAAGGTGAGGCTAGGATAAACTGATGTGCATTCATACAATTGGTTGGTTTGTTTAATCATTATGTGTCTATGGATTTTATGGCAAGCTTGCATGGCTATGGTGGCCAAGGCATGATTGTGGTTCCTTCGCTGGGCTACAAAGAACAGCCAGGAATGCATGTCAGAAGGACAGGAAAAAAAATTAGGTCAAGTGCGTTGGTTGAGAGTGAACCAAGAAAGTGGGGCAGTGCCCTGGCTGTGTGGTGAGGCTTTCACTGGCACAGTAAACACTGATCAAGAATGACTGTCAAGGACTAGGGACAGTGGGTTGAGCAGTGTCCCCTAAAATCCACATCTATGGGGAGCTTCAGAATGTGACCTTGTTTAGAATAGTCTTTTCAGATGTAGTTAGTTATGATGTGGTTACACTGGATTAGTGTGGCCCTAGATCCAGTCACTGGTGTCTCTGGAGGAGAAAGGAGAGAGAGGTTTGGACACAGAGAAGACACAGAGAGAAGGCAACATGATAGCCAAAGAAAATATTGGAATCATGCTGCCACGAGCCAAGGATGCTAAGATTGCCAGAACCAGCAGAAGCTGGGAGAGAGTCCTGGAACAGTTTTCTGAAGGAAACCTTCTGGGAACAGCCAACTTCACTGACTCCTTGATTTTGTACTTGTAGCCTTCAGAACATGAGACAACACATTTTTGTGGCACTTTGTTACGGCAGCCCTAGGAGAAACAAAAACACTAGGATCTAGAGATGCTGCTCTTAACCCCAAGATTTGAAAGGGAGGCCAGAGGACACTGAGGAGCACAGAGCTGGATGTATGAGGAGCTCAAGACCCAGAGAGCCTGTGGGTGGAAAGGCTCCCTGAAGCTAGGGGAGTCAGCTAGATGTGCTGCTCCCGCTGCCTTTCGAGAATGGAGCACAGACTGGTCATGGGTGCTGCTACCAACATCAGCGGAATCATGCTCTTGCAGCAGTTTTACCTGTGATTCAACAAATTTTCATGTGGATCCTCCAACTGTCATGTCTTTCTCCACCAACTCTTGCTTCATGTCTTGGGGAGGAACATGGCTAGAAACTTGAGAACCTAATACTTTTCCCCACGATGGAGGCAGTTTCAGGCCTCCAAAGTAAGCACTTTCTGGAGAATGATCAGTTGGCTGAATTTTTTCAACTGAGAAGGAAAAGGCAGAAGACTAGGTATCTGAGTTTCACCTGAGCTAAAGTATGCTATTGATCACATCTTCCTATGGCTAAAACATTCCTCAGAAGTCCTGGGCTTCTCATAATGCTAGGGCAGTGAGCAGTGAATTGATCACTGTGAGGTTGGTGGGTGGCTGACCGTTCACTTGAGGCTGCGCTGGGTTTTCCTTGGAAGTGTCCCTTGGGGGAGGACAGAAGCCTCTTTTGCATTTGAGTTTTTGCCAACCAGAGCTGGAGGGAGCGCTAAGTTCTCCAAATGGCACCCGCATAGCAAAAATGAAACGTTTGAGCACTCAGAGGGCAGTAGACAAGCCGCTAAAACCTAAGTGACTATGAATGTGATACCCTGATTATCTACCAGAGGGAATTAAAGAAGTAAATGGTAAGGCGTAGAGGGGAGTTTGGAATGGGGAATCATCGGAAAGCCCCATTAAGCCTGAGAGAGCTTATTAGAGATGCTACCCAGTGCTTGATTCAAAGCTACATTTAACTAGGCTTCTTTGACTCTTCCTTCTGAGCCTTTAGTTGAGCCCTGGAGGAGGGGAGTGCTTCATAGCAGGATAGAGCTGTATTTGCTAATTCTTGGGGATTAGTAGAAAGAGTTTTAATGAGATCTCTATCAGGGCCTGCTGTAGTTATGTAGGTCTGATTTGGATTTCTTTGCCTTTTACAATATTTCTTAAGACTCAGAATTTCACTCAATTTGAAAATATATTCATGTCTTTTCTAGGGCTAGCAACAGGCATGGCATGTTACATTCAAGACAGTTTAGAAAGGCAAAAGTTTAGTGGATAAAGCCCTGTACAGACAGCACTGCCCTTGGAGACTGGTAGTCATAGTGGGATTTTTTTTTTCAGTACAGGGGCTACAGGGTCTCACTATGTAGATCGAACTCATAGTAATCATCCGGTTTTCAGCCTCCTAAGTGCTGGGATTACAGGCATACACTATAGCACCCAGTTGCATTCACCATCTTATTGCACCCCAGGGGGCAGGGCCGGCACAGGAGACCAGGGATCGAATTCTGGTCCCTGTGCTCTGCCTAAACAAGAACTTTAGTCTACTGAGCCATCTGGCCAGCCCATAAGTAGGACGTTGTGTTGGGTCTGTTCCTCCGGGATCTCCGTACTTTGGGAGTCTTTGTTCAGATTGTTTTGTTTTCCTCTGATAACTGAAATGGGCAGCAGAATTCAGGCAGAAAACTCAGAGGTCAACCAGGGGCCTCATGTGTCCCTGGTGCTAATTTCTATCCTTTAAATCATTCTCTGATGCCTCCCACATTTCTGCAAAATACACACAGACACACAGACACAGACACACACAGACATAGACACACACACACACACACACACACATACACACACACAGAGTCTGCCCTTGCATGCATGAGGGATAGTTCCCAAGACTTTCTGCATATTCCAAGGCCCTCATGTAAAATTGTGTATAGCATGGACACACTTCCTCTTTCCTACTTGAAATCATCTCTAGACTTATGACACAACATAAATGTTGTGTAAATAATTGTTACACTGTATTGTTCAGGGAGAAAGTCTGGCAGCTAAGAATAGATGCCAATTTCCCCCCAAATAGTTTCATTCAACATCAGTTGAGTGTGTGGATGCAGAACCCATGTGTACGGAGGAGGTGAAGTCATGTGCTCCAACCAGTGTTTCAGCCGGCATGTGTGACGTGGTCGCCACCGTGATAGCACCTAGTGGCATGGCCCACATCTTGATTTGGGTAAATACGTGCTGTGGTATTAGGACAATGATGTCAGAGTGAGGAGAGAGGATGGAAGCTGCAGCCAGACCATTGTGGCAAGTGTTGTCACTTTAGGGCGATAGCTGTTAATCTCTTTCTTTTTTTCAACAAAAAGAACTTCTCAGTATTTCTTTATTAAATATTTTTTATAAAAGTGCCTTGAAAAAAATGAATTTCTTAAAATGTATCCATCATTACATGATACGTGACTTCTCGTGTGTGTGTGTGTGTGTGTGTGTGTTCTTAGGTCAACCAGATATCCCAAAGAGCACTTAACACAACTCTCCCTTTGCATCATAGCTGGAGCCCAGTTTCAGAAGAAAAGTCTGATACATGGATTGCTCCTGCTTTCTGGCTACAGTTGTGTTTCTCAGAGTCACAAGAGCTTGATGTTGACACCCTGATTGTGGGGTGACCTTCCTTCATGTCACATGCAGGTTGAGTTTAGCAGTCTGAGCCTCCAGGGACTCACCACCTGTGTTATGTCCAGCCATAGGCAGGGTCTGTGTGTGGTGCTCTCCCATTCATGCTTTGTCCATAGTTGTATTTGCCTGTAGTAGGCCTAATACTGACACATGGGTGGCGGACGTGATAGAAATGAACACATATATTTCCCATCAGCGTGAGCCAGTGAGGTAGGAGACATAACTAGAGGCATTTTCTGTTCTTCTTTTTGTCCTATGACAAAGTATCCAAATCCAGAGATAAGCCAGGGCACAAGAGCTTGCTTCAGGCTTGTGTAAGGATGATCCCTGTGGAGGATGGATATACAGAAGAATGAGGTAGTAAGATGCAGCTTGGGTCTAGGCATGCCCATAAACTTTGGGAGTCCTGATACGAGGATGGGGTCACCAGATGCAATACTAAACTTAAGGAAGAAAATGTGCCCTTTGAGAAGGTGAAGGGGGCTAGGGAGGGCCCCAGGCTGGGCGTGCTGGAGTTCTTTGCAGGCCAGCACAAGGGAAAACAGAAAGGTATCAGAAAACATGGGAGGAATGAATACCAAGGCTGTCTCACCTCAGGAGATTCATTGGAATCTTAGTCCCTGTGATAAAGTCTTGGCCAGATTAATGCTGGTGATCATTTTTGCTAAATTGCAGCCCTGGCCTTCTAAAACTCCTTCTTCAGTAGGGATGGGGAAGCACTGGTGCCTTCTGCAGCTGCTGGAGTAGAGAATAGAGGTTGAAAGAGAAGCATGTGGTTTACTTTCTGGAGCTGTAAGTCCTGGGGTCTTCCCATCACTCGCCAATCAAGTCTACATCATGCCTCATGCCACACCCAAGTGAATCCAGGCAAAAAGTGTGTCTTGGAACCTGTCCAAGGAGGGAGCACTTCAAGGCCTCAGGGAATCTGTTTTGAATCTCATTTCACTCATCTCAGAAGATGGAGGAGGCAAAAATACCTGACATATTTGGTTACAAAATGAATGAACATGTACAGAAGTGCTTTGTTATCTTTAAGTGCTGCCTTTTCACGCATACATTTGTCCTTGGTTCTTCTCCTAATCTCCGTTCCTTCTTCTCAGGGTACACTCCAGCTGTGTGGTGTCTCCCCAAAGCCCTTTCCCTTCAATGTGGGTGTCTTCCTTCCCCTATTTAGATGGGTCAGGGGAGAACTTGGCTCTGAGCAGTGCAATGTATGTTAGCCCTTTTATTCCTGTTTCTTTTAATCTTTTCATATATCAGAAACATTTCCTTCCTTTTTTGAATGTGGCTCTGCTACTCAGAGAAACATGGAAGCAAGTAGACTCTACACTTGATCATAGCCAAAAGGCTGAAAAGTGATACAAGTAGAATCTAGAGCCAATCTGAACACAAGCAAACTTGTTGGTCCAGAACCACCTGGAGACTGGGGAGCCTAATACAATCTGGAGATTTGCAGATTGGTGGAAGAGACAGATGCCTAGGAAATTCTTTAGGGATACGGATGAAGGTGTAATAGCTTCTTTGGAGATGCCAGAAGGTATTTATCAGCATCTGCTGGCCCCAGATAACCATGCATAGTCCCTGCCACATCCTAGGTCACACCTTGGAAACCATTTATGAATGTAGCTTGTTGCTTCCTGCACATGCCAGCAGGGAGGAAAGGCTGCTCCCTAGTGAGTGCAGGATGTTTAGAGCTGATTCCCCATTGGATTTAACATCTTAGAGAGAAAGATGGGAAGAAGGGTCTCTTGCTCTTTTGGGAACTTGTGCACTATTCCCTCCCATGTATGACAAACGTGTGAGGGATTCTGAATAACCAGGAGTCAGAGTCAGTTCAGATTCGCAGTTCAGGTTTTCTACCTAGCTGTGTCTCCTTCAGTTGTTTTGGTCTGGCATAATTCTATGCAGACTTTGAACTAGGACGTTAGGTGAAATCTCCTTTGATTTAGGCATTCATGGTAAAATGCATTATTCTGCATTCCCTTTCTTATCATCTGAAAGTATCAGTTTCTCCCATTAACCTCCATCTCAAGGTGACATATAATGAAGGTGAATAGATAGATATGCATTGCTTTATGTGTAAGCCTCAGCAATGGGTCACATCCACCTCAAACACAATAGAGACTAACCTGCCAATGCTTATATCCATGATGTTATTTAGGTAAGTTCTATGCTTCTGCGTTTTCAGTCTATGTGCAAAGAAGTAGAAGCATTTCTCTGCCCTTTTTTCCTTTCTCTCACTAGATGTAGGAAATTGGGCTGAGCAGAGACTACAGGCAGGTGGGCTGTCCATGCCCACTGGGAAGCAACAGAGTTGTTCTCCAGGGTCTCATGCTACTAATGAGTCTGCAGGAAGGTGGAGGGAGATGTAGTTCAGAGGCCAAGGAGGCTGTGTACACCAGGAAAAATGAATGAATGACACAGATGTGGCAGGCAGGGAGGTGATGGCAGGCTTGCTGAATTTTCCAGCTGTTTTTCTGCAGAAAGTCAGGAGAGCAGAGCAGGTGAATGGGGTCAAAGAACTGCCCCTATTGGTCAACATATGGTTGACAATGTAGGATTTCCTGTCCCCCACAAACTACATTCTACCTGACAAATCACTACTGGTTTTTATTCTCACTGATGTTTTATCTAAGTGCTTCTTCAATCCATTTGTTTTGTGACTGAAAGGGAAAAAATCTTTAGAAAAGTTCAATAACTTCATAAATTTCCATCTATAGAGAAGGCAATCTATGAAAGCCTTCCAAACTGTGCTTGTGAAATATTTCTCTGCTTTGGTACTTATCCACTCCACTCTGTTTCCTCAGAAATGTGTCATCAGCAATTGTTTCCTAGATTTGGACATTCTCCACTCTTTCTACTAGAAAATACCCTGCTCATGTTTTCATTACACACATATGATTCTTTGTATTACATTGGATATAAAAGTTTTGAAGACAGAGTGTCTCTTCAATGGATTGTAGGTGACGCTAGAAACTGGCACAAAACCTCTTGTAAAACACTTTGACTGTATCAAGAGCCTTAAAATGCTCATTGGTACTCTAAAGAAACAATTGCATTTCTTAATATCAATGCTAAAGAAATAATCTAAGAAAATAAAAAAATTCTTGTAAGCTAAGATATTCACTTTGATGTTTTAAATATATGCATTTGGTTTTTAAAACTGTAAATACCTTAAATGTTCAACAAGTAAAGAATGTTTATATAAATTTGTGAATTCATTTAGGAGAAAGTTATGTAATAACAAAAAATCTTCCTTATGAAGACTATCATATAAAAGCATGGAAAACAGATGACATAATTTAAATAACAGCCAATTATAGTTACTTTAGGTGACTGTGTGAAAAAATATATCATAAAAAAGATGAGAAGATGCCATATGCTTTTATTTATTTATTTAAAAAATGTTTTGCCATGTGCTTTGTTACTAGTAATTGGGCTTGCTGCTTGAATATTGAATGATTTCTACCTTTTTGTCTATTTGTTTTATTTTCCCATGACCTTCTGTTAAACAGCATGGATACTCAATTGAAAACATGCAAATAAAAACCTCATGGAACATCCATGTGTTTCTTAATGTGGTGAAGAATTTTTAGAGGCTCATGGTAGTCAGAAATTCTTCAGTATACACTTATGTGGGCAATTGTGTTTATATAAGAAAATGATGGACTATTATGGAAAAAAACACTGGATTGAGATTGAGATTAGTCAGAATCTTGACTTTGTAATGAATGGTGCGACATTAGACAAGTCACTGTTTACTTCTGGTCACCTGGGTTGCTTTGGAAAATGAAGGAATTGCTCTAGAATTTTCAACAGTTCCCATGAGCACTCTCAGACATGTTGAGGTTTGGGAGTACAACCACAATAGAACCTAATCAGATGGATCTTCTGCAAAGCCAGTGACTTGGGTACTATTTGATGTTAAGCATGCCATCCTTTACATAGCAGTCTCACATTGTCATATGGTGACAAATTTTTCATGGCAATATTCTACAAAACAGCATTCATGCGTTGAACAAATATTTCTTGAACATAGTTTTCAAGGATGGGGATACCAGATGGGCCCACTCCATATGCTCACAGTTGTCCCTAGCCATCCACATCTACAACTGAGTGTGTGCCCCGACTTTGCCTATGGAGGTTATATTCACATTTGTGAAGCAACCAAGAGTGCACTAAGTCAGAATCTACCACTCTAGGTTGGGTAGTGTATGTAAATCCAGACACTCTAGGATTCAAACTAGGGCATAGCTGAACAGGCTGAAGCAAACCAAATTTTGCTTAACTCAAAATAAAGGAAGCAGAAGGCCTGTACTAACACATTTAAATCAGAGCTAGATTTTTGATCAGAACAGGATAAAGTAAGAGAACATATCAAATACAAATTCATACATATCAAATACTGAACCTTGTGAATCATACCATGTACTTCTATTCTAGAATTATGTATTACTATTCTATTCCACTATTTTACAAATGTGGAATCCGAAGCACAAGGGTATAGGTTCTGGAAACAGAAACAAAACTAGACATATCCTCTCCGTACTCCATGGTCCAGTTTAGGTTTAACCTTTAGACAATGATCAATGGGTATCACGAGCCATGGTGTAGATGGAGGGTGCAGGCGGCACACTCTCCCCCAAATAAAAAAGGAGCTGTTCTCATGCTACAGATTCCACCAGCCTCTCACTCCTGTGAGCACCAGACTTTCAGTCTCCCACCCTGACTCAAAAATATGTTTTATGTTGTCTTTAATAGAGGACTCATGTCTTATTGATCTCAGTCTGCATGCAGGCCCTGTAGCATACAGACTCAGATGAGACAGGAAGAAATCAATTCGGATCCCAGGATGCAGTGCTGTTTCCAGGCTTACTGGATTAGCTTTCTTTTGCTTTCTCTTTTAGACTGTGAAAGGGCTGCCCTGTGTCTTTGCTTTGAACAGGAGCCATGTGGCCATAGCAGTATTTTCTGGGGTTGGCAGCTCTGTAATTCAACAAGCCAGCCAGCTGCAATTCTCCCTTAGATAAGCTGGCTTAGAAGGCTCCCAGTCTACTGGATCGAATGCAGTTGTGGCATAGAGCAGGGACAGTAACTGATGCTGATGAACTTTGTTCTGTGAAAATTGAATTGTCTTTGGTTAAAAGGCTTCCTCCAAATACCACAGTCCCCACATCCAGGAGTTCTTGCCACAATCAAAGGGATTGTTTCTGCTCTGAGTTAGTTTTCTTTTCCATACTCTGCATCACATGGAGTCACAAGCCAAAGTCTCTGCCTTCTAGCACCATATTTGGAATAATTAGAATGTACTCCAAGGGATTGATGGATCTAGGAAAAGTAGAGCGGTATCCATGGGAAATTTCTAGAAGGTCAAGAATGGTTAAAATCAGTGAGGGATAGAAGCATTAAGAGACTAGATGAGATGAGCTTGCATTTAGTAAATGGATAGCTATTGAAGGAGAGGAGGGTGCATTAATGTGTAGATTTCTTCTCTTAACAATGCAGGGCTTTCATCTACAGATACTTCAAATCCAGCTTGGATGCTTACTAATTATATACTCAGTAGAGATACATTCTTATTATACAGCATATTTTTACATATATATGTTTTTATATATATATGTAAAAATATGCTCTATAATAAAAATGTGATATATATATATATATATATATATATATATATATATATATATATATGATACACAAGGGGCCGGGGGGATGGCTCAGTGGAATAAGTGCTTGCATGGCAAACACAAGGGCATGAGTTCAATCCCCGGTTCCCCAAAAATAAATAAATAAATAGATAAATAAAAATATATGATACACAATAATTACATTCATCCTGGGGAGTTGGTACATGGATATATCATATCATGGTCACTTTTACTTCCTCTGCCCTCACCTTTCCATCTCTCCCTTTTTCAGACCCCTTTTCCATCTCCACAAAGTCTATCTCCCTATTTCCTACAATCTGTCTAATATTTTGTCCTTTACATAATCTATATTTCTCATAAAAGGAAAAACATTGAAAATTTAATCTTCTATTTCACTTGGCCTTATGGCCTCAAGATTCATCCTTTCTTGAATGTGTATATTTAGTCCTGTATTGAGCATCGATTTCATTAGGCACTGTGGTTTGCAACACCATTACCTAGAGGTAACCCCCAGGTACTAAAATAGGACACAAACCCTGGTCTAAGGAGATATACTAGATCAGAAGAGGAAGTCTTTCACTGTGCTATAGTCACTGGTAATTGAGACTAAGTTCTACAATTACTGAACATATAAAGCACAAATGAGAACACAAATGAATAACTATTTCTGTGGCAGAAGAGACAAGTGGGTGAAAAGTATGGAGAATGGTTGATATTTGAACTTGAAAGAGGCATATCCACTCATAAGTGTAAGAAGCAGCCCCAGCAGAGGAGCCTGACCAAGCAACAGCTCATGGGAAATGGACTTGGTCAGACTAGAGACCAAAAAGAATCTTGTGGAGACCTGAATCAGTGAAGGTGTAAGGCATCAGCTAGGCATGAGGCTGGAGATGGAATATGTACCACATTCAAGTCTCACCAAGATGGACAGATGCAGGACTATAGGGATGATGAGTGCTTTTGAGACTTTGGGCACGATAGACACTGAAGGTGGAGAATAGTAGAAATACTAAACTCATATTTAGGCAATTAAGTAGCCATCTTTAAACAATTAGCTAAGGCCATTGTTCTGCTTTTGCTTGTTGCCCTCTTCCCCCTGAACTTTCCCTGCCCTCTTACTCCTCACTGCTGGCAGTATTGGCTGCTAAGTCTTCACAGTGATCCCTTCCCTGGAAGCCTCATTTTTCTCTGAATAAGAGCAGGTTCACTCAGGAGATTGTACAAATCATTTCAATGGAATCCCATGGTCAACATGATCCATGAACTTCCCTTTGAACAAGTAGTGGCTGAAGATATAGAGAACTGAGTGGAAAAAGATTAAATGAGAAGCAAGTTGAATGTAAGTGGGACAGGTAAATATCTGGGTTTACAGTCTGGAACAGGGTACTGGGTGTTGTCACAATGTATAAGTAGATGACATTTGTGTCAAGTGTTGCTATAGAAAAACTCCAGAGGTGGGGAATCTAAAGGAAAAGAAAGTCACTTAGCACAGAGTTTCAAAGGCCCAAAGTCTAAGTATAGGTGGACACGCTGGCTCAGTCTCTGTTGAGGACCCTCTTAGCTGGATCACAGCATGAGTGGTATCATGGTGGAAGCAGGCGTGGAAGGAAGAGGTCAAGTGACAAGTCAGGGATGACAAAGGCATTCTGGGTCCAGGCTCATTTTCTTTATGGCAACTTATTATCACAAAAACCAGACAGGAAGTGGTATCCCAATGACCTAACTTTCTCCCATTAGGCCCCACCTCTTAAAGATTCACCACTTCTCATGTTGCTACACTGGCTGAACCTTCAAGTACATGAACTTTGGGGGTAAATCACACCCAAACCAAGTCAGGACTGAAACTATGAAGGTTCCTAAGAAGAAAGTGTAAGGTGAGAAAACAAGTCCCACAATGAACTCTAAGGATTGGGAATATTATTCACTGAGCAGAAACATAGCAGGCTGCAAAGGAGATTTGCTCATCTTATGGATTATCTCCTGTGAAGTTGCGCTTACATATCCTGCTATTATTCTCCTGGTATGGAGGTTTTCAACTTGTGACACTCTGTGTGTGTGTGTGTGTGTGTGTGTGTGTGTGTGTAGGTATAAAATGAAAACTGTTTCATGAAATAAAATTTAGCTCTGTTATTAACTAATTACATATGATGCCCTCTAATATTTTCTATTCTGAGAAAAATGCTGATGTGCAATCTGCTAAACTGATTTTGTTTAGATACTGGTCAGTCCCGACATGCACTTAAAAACATTTCAGATGGTAACCTCTGCACTGAAAAACAATAAATTTTGTCTTGTCTCCCAAAAGAGAAAAGTTATTAATATAAAAAGTCTGTGTCTCTTGAGAAATGAGCACATTTTGTTTCCTGTTTCTATTTTCTATTTCCTAATTTTGTTATTTTAATATATTATTTTTGGATTATTTTTGTGGTCTATATTTCTGTATTTCATGAGCTGTTAAAATTATCATTGATGATTTCAGTCAATGTAATAGATTAACTAAAAACCCAGTTTTGCAATATATGTATGTTTATATTTATGTATGAAAAAGGCCAGAAACTTTGTGTTGAATATTCATATTAATCATTCTGGAGTATTTGTATGTCAAGAGTTCTTTTCCTTTGTAATTTTCTATAATTTTTATTTTTAAAGAGAATGATTATTTTAATTTAATCAGTAATAAAATCATAAAATAAAAGAACTTAAAAACAACAAAATTAGCTGACAATACTGTTAATGGTCACAAGTATACTTGGTTATATGTTTGACATATTTAAATTTATCTAGAAACCCAACTATGCTTATATTTTGTGAGGATTAATGGCTTAATTTTTAACTATTTTCATTCATACAAGCTCCGTTTTTTTTAAAGTTTTTTTTTTGTTGTTGTTGTTATTTTTTGTGGAACCAGGGATTTGAATTCAGACCTTTGTGCTTGCCAAGCAAGCACTTATTCTACTGAGCCATCTCCCAGGGCCTTTTTTTTTTTTTAAAGTTTTTCTTTTTTTTTTTTTTTTTTACAAGCTCCATTTTTGTCAGCCTGATGAACATGCAGTCTTCTGAAGCATAGTCATGGACTTGCAGGAAGACCTAGACCAATGTCTAAAGTCAGGTTACCCAGAGGTAACCCCCAGGTAACCCACAGACTGCAGGCCTGACCCTAGACTGGAGGAAAAATTTCTGGTGTGGAGTATGGTAACCACAGCACTCACAATTTCTTATCCTTAATCTGACTCCCCAATCCAGTGATTACTTATTCTAGACATTGAAACTCACCTTCCTAGAGGGAAAGTAAAGGGCCAGCATTTATTTACAGGTGAGAATACCTGTAATGAAGCTATGGTTTGGCCCACGGCTAAGTCTATACTCATATGGCAAACTGCAGCCTCTCTCAGATGATAATTTTCTAGCTACAAAATGATGAATTTGCATCTAATATGTTAGAATCTTTCAATTTTAAAAGATTACTTCTCAATTCTGTGTTTTTTTCTAAAATGGAAATCATACCTCTGCTTTGCCTATTTATAACAAGCACACGATGTCATGAAGGTCAAGTGAATGAACGTTCACTAAAGTATCGCACAATTATTAGTCTGCTGTCATTTGAAAAATTTGTTTTATTTTCAGCTCTTATTGTCAGTCTTTCCTTTTGCAATTCAGATGGTCTTTTCAAAGTGGAAGATCATGTTTCCTTCTGCTTTTCTATGGCAGAGAATAGGCAAGTGTTCATGAGATCCATTTCTCTTTCCACCTCAAGTACACAGCTAGAATCATATGTCCCAGCTTTCCTTGCCACTAGATGTGGCTGTATGACTGAATTCCAGCTAATGGGTTGTAGTGATGAAATGCCTGGACCCCTAAGATGTCTTCTCTTCCCTTCCTTTTGTCAGACAACTGCTAACATCCCAAATGGCCTCGAACCATGCAGGTCCTGATTGCTGCTGGCTTTGGATTGGACTGCAGTCTAACAGTAAATAAATAAGTAAATATTGCCTCAAATCACAGAAATCCTTGGATTTGTATATTACATCAGTTAGTTTTATCTTGACCAGTGTGCTTGCTGTTGCTAATGGGCGCAGGGAATGTTTCTGTTTATTTGCACAATGAAAGAACATCTTTCCTTGTATAGAGTGACCAGACAAAAACTGCTCAGGGATAAAATACATCTTTCTTCAATTGCTGGTAGCTGTTACTGGTGTAATCCTGTCTCTTCCAGTTCAAAGGTCAACTCCCCACAGAGGCCTTCCTGGTTTCTCTATTCAAAGTATTCTACATCTCCCCCTATAGGTACATACTTCCTATTATTACAAATACTATTTTTATGGAATTCAGTACTTTCTTTTTTATTATGATTTGATTTTGAAGAGTAAAAACAAGAGCAAGGAAAACAAAAGCAAAGACAGAAACAGGGTAACATGTAACCATACCTAATTGCAGATTTTCAGAGTAAGAATAGCTGGTTAACAGTGATTGAGGAGCTAGGGAGATAGCTCAGTTGAATAAGTGCTTGCCTGGCAATTGCAAGGGCCTGAGTTCAATTCCTGATTCTACAAAAAACAAAAACAAAAACAAAAACAAAAAACAGTGATTGATATATTATCTAATTTTAATCATCAAATCTGTTGCTCAGATTAACAGATATAGTTATGCAAGATGAGACATATGATTGAATATTGCCTCATGCTGTCAAGAAATCTTAAACTTTTGTTCTTTACTCTCATTTTATTACCTTTTTAAAAAAATACTTTAAAGAGAGTATAGTAGCAATTGATATGACACCAGAAATGGAACACATTTAGAAGATCAGGATGGCAGGTATTTCAAGCATGGTTTTAATATTATACATTGCTGTCCTCAGTGTAGTTGCTTAGTTCACAGATATCAACATAGAGTTAGTCAGGGTGAGAATTCTACCCATTAACTGCTATTTTCAAACACCTGATGGAAATTCTTAGGACCATTGCCTTATCCATCTCATATATATACATGTATGGTTTTGCCCCTACCTTATTTACTAACTTTTCTCCTTTTTCTCTCTTTGTTGTTTAATCCTTAAGCTCTGTTTCTTTCTGTTTAACTGTGTCTGTTATACCTTTACTTTCTAGAATGCATTATCATCATCCTCCTTGTCTTACTTCTCTTCCTCCTCCTCCTCCTCCTCCTCATCATCATCATTTAAGTACTCAGGATTGAACTCAAAAACTTTGCATAGAGTTACAACCTCAGCTCATTTTTACTTTTTATTTTGAGACAGGCTCTTGGTAAATTGCTAAATTTCCCAGGCTGGGCTGGGACTTTGGATCCTCCTCTGTCAGCTTTCCAGAGTCCAAGGATTCTAGGTGTCCATGCCACTCTCAGGTAATATATTCTTTCTTTTTTTGAGACAGAGTATTGCTATGCAGCTCAGGCTGGCCTTGAACTCACTGAAATGCTTCTGCTTCTGCATTCTGCCTTTATAGGCATGCACCACCACATCCAGTTCAATATATCCTTTTGTTTTATTTTGCTTTTTGTTTGTTTGTTTGCTTGTTGCTGAGACAGGGTCTCACTATGTAGTACAGGCTGGCCTTGGACTGGAGGTGCTCCTCCTGCCTCAGCCTCCCAAATCCTGGGATTCCAGGTGTGCAGCACCATCCATGGATTTTATTTTTCAATGACTTGCTTGTTACTTGTCTCTTACATGAGAATAAAAATGAAAACTCCATGACAGTAGAATTCTTCTCTAACACGGTCACTGATATATTCTCACAGCCTAGAACCATGCCTGTAAGATTCACCATTTAGCTGTTTTAGTGTCTTTCCAGCAACTCCCAAACTTCTGCCATAATAAGCACCACATATGACCTCTTGGCTATCAATAATGCTACCTTAATGTGTTGCCTAGAGGTGTTCTCAAAGTCCATGTCAGATCAATTTATGACTTTGCATGTGAAAACGAGCTTCTTTAAATTAGAAGACTAAAGTGGACCAAAAATAGGATGTGAGAATGAAGAAGGAGAGGATAAGGAAGACCCCAAGAGACTCCAGAAGTGAATTCTGCAGGTGAGTGGGCATCCATGCTTGTGTACGTGTGTGTAGTTGTGTGTACGTGTATGACAGGAAAAAACAGACCAAGAATTTATCCCCCTAACTGGGAGTTTTTTCAGTAAATGATCAGCTTCTTATAAAGGCCTTTCTTGTCTCTCTACCCAAGGCATTCTACATCTCCTGTCGTTACAGATAATATTTTTACGAAATTCATTATTTTCTAGAATGCATTATTATTGTTACTATTATTATTACTATTATTTTGCAGTTCTGAGGATTGAACTCAGGCCCTTTGCACTGAGTTTTAATGCCCATTGCAAAGGAATTGATACTTTTAATTATAGATTTATGCAATCTGTTTTATAGTACATATTAATACTGAACCTAAGCCCCATCTAAATTTGGCTGCTAATTTCCTCATCAAACAACTTCTTAAAAAAAGCAGGTACTTTCCCATTTTGGTAAAGCTGGACTTCTAAGAGTTCCCTCCAATTTTTTTTTTTTTTCACTTAGTGAAGCCCATTTTAATGAAAAATGGAATGTGTTGGGTCGTTTGCTATGAATCCTCCTTGACTTTATTAACTAAGAAAATCTGTTAACTTCTTTGAATCTGTTTCCTATGAGCTCTTAGGACATTGTTTCATGACTCTCCATTATTTTTGCAGAAGTTCTTCATCTGAACGGCCCTGTGCAGGCCTGCCTCAAATTCCAGACTACATCCCAAGTATAGATGAGCTCTCCATGGTGCTGAACGATCGATGGGCTAGGTTTGAGGCTCTGGATGTTCTGGGTGCCAATGTGAGCTATACACTCCTACCTAAGTTGCAGAAAACCAATTCTCTTCCTGTTATCCAGTTGAAAGATGTGTTAATTTGAAGAATGAGATGTAAGACACAGGCTTGCTGACATTTGTAATTTTTGTGGTTCTAACTCAGAGTATTTTGCTACCCAAGTAACACAACCAGGATCTGAAATTCTAATAGAACAACATAAAAGAAAATTGACACATTTTCTAGGAAAATGTAAATTGTTTCAAAAACATGCTTTACATGTATTTATCTTCAGTTGTGTCTGGATGAGGTACTGAAAATTATAACCATAAGATCAAGCTCCATCTTTTTATTATTTTTTATTTTTTGTTAATTTTATTGAGAAACAAATAGCAATGAGACAGTTCCAAAACTGATTAATAGGACAGTTTC
>NDGN011349921.1:0-11745 GCA_002564285.1 Tympanoctomys barrerae | reverse complement strand
GCATATTGTTGTCTTCATAGTGGTTATTCACAGTACAAGACGCAGACATGATATCCTGGCCAAACACTACTAGTACAAATCTTTCTTCTCATTGAATTAGGAGAAAGTAGCTGTATGTTTATCCTAACTATTCTGATTCAGGAGATAACTATTGTTTGAAATATAAACACTCACTGTTTTTTACTTTTATATCTGAGGTGATGATTTCCAAACTAAATCAGTTGTGATTTATAAACTCCTCAGCACGTTGGATAAAGTCAGGACATGTGAGATATCAATGATTAACTTTGTTTTATCCCTTTTCTTAAAAGTCGCCCTTGGCTGTTTGATAAAGTGGTCAAATATTAAGAAAACTTTGGGCTGGAGATTTAGCTCCATGGCATAAGCATGCCTTGCAAGTGCAAGGTCCTGAGTTCAATCCCCAGATCTTCAGTACCAAATAATAATAATAATAATAATAATAATAATAGACATGAAAGCACACTTACATATTTTGAAAAACTAGTAGGAGAGTAAGAAAATGGAATTATACCACACTGAAAAAGACTTTTTTTTCTCTCTCACAATTAATCCTTTCTCTTATGTAGATTGAAAATATAGGCCCATTACTATCAAATGTATTCCTGGCTTTGGTATTTCTCTTACTATGTAGCTGGGTTTGCTAATAAATTTATAGTATGTTGTGACAGATTGTGTTGATGATCTTTGTTTAAAGAACTCAGGTACGTATTCCTACTATACCTCATTGTCATCGTGCACAAAATATGTTCATTCTATTTCTTTATCACTAGTAACAGGAAAATATGTAAAATAAAATAAGCTATCCGAGGTCTACTTAGTCGTTTGTGAATTCCCATTGGGAACATAATTCGAGGAAAATTGAATTATAGGTTAAGTTGCGTGTAGAAAGTCGAGTGGCACAGTGTACACGCAAGGCCCCCTCCTGCCTAGCTGTGCCACGTCCCCTTGTTTGCGTGTTCTTTTTGCTTTAGTCAAATTATGGATTGGTACAGATTCCTGCAGGCGTCCGTCTCAGGTGGAGATAAGTGCTAATCAGGGAGGCATCTCCTCCTCGTTCTATGAATTTTTTGTGAAATTACATTTATTTGCAAGAGTGAGAGGAAACCAGGCAGTCAGGGAGTTGGGGAACTAGATGAAATTAGTAGCCCACCAAGCAAACGCCTGTAACCCAACTTGTTGTGAATTAATACAAAATAAGAAGTGCCTTTAATTGGGTTCTTTCTCTTTTCCCTGTTATCTGGTGCACAAGCCATTGTTAAATGGCAAGAGAAATGGAAAAACATGTCTGCATGTTACTCTAGGAGTATTTCTTGGAGATAGAACGGATATAGCTTCTGCCTCACTTGGGGCCCCGTCCTACGCCTCTCGGCAGCATGCGTGGGTATTAGGATGATCAAAGACTATTAATTATCAAGTGAAAATTCAATACAGTTTACCACATTCCATTTGACATGATTAGAAAGAAAAAAAATTCATCAACTTTTGAAACCCAAATTCTCACAAAAGGATCAAGAGAAATCAGAAAACTTCCTTGTATAAAAAAATATTTTATTTTATTGAACACAGATAAAATTTCCAAGCATATGATAAACAAAGGTTATCAAGCCAAATTATCTTGACAAATATAGTTTGTAACATGGATGAATTTTTTCACAGTTTGGTCACTTGCTCTGAGGAGAGCCAGGTGCCGTGTGTGCACTGCCTTTTGTAGGGCAGAAGGATAGGTTTAAAATCAGAAAACCTGGATTGTCATTTAAGGAATCCTTTGATATATTCTTTAATCTAGTGAATGAGTCTTACTCTCTGTAGCCTCACTTCCCTCATCTGTAAAATGGAGGAGTTAGGTAATTAATAGCTAACCTTAGAATTCTAGTATCAACTATAAACCAAATAACTTGCAGGTTCGAAATAAAATCCGGGTTGGTGTGGCCGGGGCCTGGGAGCCCAGGCTTCCCCTCGCGGTTTTCAGAGGCTCTGTTACTATAACTGGAAACATGGAATGACAACCCAGCAGACTTGATGGGCTGTACATCTATTGTGTTTGCACTATAACATTCTGAAGTTTCTCAGTAGAAGGGATTTGATAAAATATATATGCAAATTGCCATGGTAAAAGAGATACTGAATGAAGTGATTTTCCTTTGGGCTACTTTTTATTTGATAACCAGTTCTTTTTATTACTTTGTAAGTAAAATATCACTATTTCTTTGTTTGCTTGTTTGTTTGCTTGTTTCGTAATTGTCATCTACTGGCCAGAGATCTGCATAAAAATTCAATTGGTATAACTAGTCTCCGTTAAGAAATCAGTAAATGTAGTGAATGACACAGGTATGCTAAATGTAAAACCATCTTTTGGCTTAAGCAACAGATGTTTCAACTAAGGGCAACATCTGGAATACTGTTTATAGTCAGCTGAGCCTAAAGGTTCGTTATTGATTACCTGTGTTGGGCTTAGAGCTGATTGGATAAATGCAAACACTCTGAGAAATCTCCTGCCAATGTGAGATAAAAAGCCCAGGAATGAGCCGAGTGTGCCAGGCGGAGCCCTGCCCGCTGACGTTCACAGAACCAGACGGCAGCCTGCGCCCAGGTGCCTTCACGGTCACGCACTTGCAGGTGTGTCTGTTAAATATTTGTAAACGCAGGGAAAACGGAATCTTCAAAACTTCCAAACAAAATGCTAAAATGATGGTGTCTTCATTTGTATTTAAATTTCTTAGTTGACGTCTTAGACAAAATACTGGACGCTGAGATAAACTACTTGATGCTCAAACTTAAGGAAGAGAAGGTTGAGCCAGCCCACAGCTGGCGACAGTTTTCAGTCCGTGCGCGCTGGCTCCAAGGCAGGGTGGCGCGGCGCAGGGTCACACAGTCGCCGTGTCCGAAGACAGCGAAAGGACGAGGGCACAGGTGCAAGCAGTGCGACGCACAGGCCACCTGCGCGAGGGAGGCGGCGGCGCCCCTCGCAAGCCCGGCGTGAACGCGAACCAGTCGCAAGGCTCCCTCAGCCGCCGTCCACGCGCGCGAGGCGCTGCGGGGTGCAGAGGGCAGGCCCGGGCAGCTCACGGCGTTGTCTCGCTCACTCTTTTTTTTTTTTTTTTTTTTTTTAGATTTTTGGTTTCTTGAGCAAAGTCTATGAAGAAGACCCCAGATTTGAAATATATCTCTCAGATTCCCATATCTGCAAGATTTCATTTATTGCACATTTTTCTTTCCGGATATGTATTTTTACACAGCTCTATTGTAGTTAACACTTTCGAAGTGTTTGGGTGGGTTTATTTGATCTTTTATCAATATTTGTGAGCATTAACTCTTCTTTAAAGAATACAAAATGTATGAGAATTTTCACTAGTATATTGCATGTTACAAAAGCCTCATGTAATACTACTTTTTTTGAATTATAACCCTGTGCTCCGTATCTAGAGAGATGTTATGAGTAACTAGCTTACTGTCCAACAGATTTATGTGATTTGTTTCTATTAAATTTAAGCATCAATAATAAAGTCTAATTGGCTGAGCCTTGCCTAGAATTAAAAATATAATATTATTTTAGTGATAGATTTTTCTAGTTTTCCTGGAACTTATTTATCAAAAAACAAAATCTCTCTTTTTTAGTTTACTCAAAACTTAATTATGTATTTGGTTGTCCAGGTTTTTCAGAGGAATGTAGAAAAATAACCACTTTAAGACAATTTTAGAAGTGAAATATACATTTCATATATCAATTATGTTCTGCAAGAGATGCTTCTGAAAATTGCACTTTGTAATATCTAAGCTTCAGTCATTCACTTCATGTCAATAAATTGGGGAACAATTTGAGTTTTCTTTTTTTTCTGAGTTTTTTAGGGAAGGGTCTACACGGTGTTCAGGGTCTCACTACTAGATCAGACTCAGATTGATCCGCCTGTTTACAGCCTCCCAAGAGCTGGGATTACAGGTGCATGCCACCACTCCCAGTCTCAATTGTTGCCCCAGGAGCAGGGCCAGCATGGCAGGCTGGGGGATCGAACTCCCGGCCCCTGTGCCTGCTTGCAGGCATTTAATACGCTGGGCTATTTGGCAGGCCCAACAATTTGAATTTTCCACACTAATAAATTTTTTAATGTATCCATTCATGATGCGATAGTGTATTCTCTTAGTTTCTTTTCTCATTTCTGAGACAAAATATTTAACAACTACAGTTAAGGGAAGAAAGGTTTACTTTTGGCTCAGAGATTGTCGAAGTTCCAGCCTGCAGTTGGCCAGCTCCTAGGCAGGGAGGGAGGCAGAGGGCCCTTAGGGAGAAGCAGTCTATGAGGAGGAAGGCAGGAGGTAGGGGGCGGCAAAGTAGCAGTCACAGCCAGAGTGCGGTGAGAGCAGCCCTCTCACTTGCTGTCCCGCTTGTTCTGTCCAGGCTAGTCACCCACAGGGCAAGCGCTCTCATGGCCAGGGCGGGCCAGCCTCAATCCTGGCACTGGAATAATAATCCCAGCATTGCATCGTTAATCCAATTAGCACACACCCCAGATCCAGGCCCCTCTGAAAAACCCACCCCTGACTGCATTGAGCCTTAGGGGGTCATCTAGACACAGTTATAACATATATTTGATAGTTATAGGTCAAATTATATATTTATATATATACATATATATATAAATTATAGAATTTATAATTATATAAATTTATATGTAAATATGTATGTTTACTTCTCCTGAAAGCTATAGTTGATGGCTTCATGCCTCCGCACTGTACAGTGATTTATGATTAACATTGTGAACCTGCTTGCACTAGCCTTGATATTAAGACTGTCTTATAAGTGCTGTTTTGAAAGAAATAAGCATGATCCATTATCATAAAACTTTTTAGTGACCTGTTGACCTTACTGTGTATGGACTAGGCAGCTTTAGAACACAAACAATATAATACAAAGATAGAAATTAATTTTCTTATCTTGTATTTTCAAAGTTTCAAAGTATTCAGCGATACCTACCACACTGGGATTTTTTGTAAGATTTATAGCCATTATCTGTTAAATGCTTGGCAAGCCTGGAACAGAGTCAGCGCTAATACAGTTATTAGTAAGATAAACTTCCATATCCAAAGTTTGACACAACTGGCAATTCTTCGTCATCCATACTCTTCATTGTTTGGACTTCAGCCAAGTACCTTTTCGGGCTACCACATTAGATATGGTTCATTTTAACTCATTTAATTTACTTTGAAGAAGAGTAAGAAATATTTCTCCCATTCTTGTATTTAATTTCATGTGTTTCAATTTTTTTTTTCTATACTTGCTACAGGGTCTCACTACACAGCTCAGACTCGTAGTGATCCTCCTGTTTTCAGCCTCCCCGGTGCTGTTTCAATTCTTTCGCACATTGTTCTTTACAGAATCCTAGGATGGAGTTGTCCACTTGGGGAAGAGCAGACTTTGCTTCGCTGCACAGCCCTCCCTGGGGACTTCCATTCCTGCTCCATGTGTACTTTTGGATGTTGCTCACAGGCATTTCTCCACAGGCATTGCCAGTGGGTCTGAGCTCAAAATTCTGCCCATTTATAAAAGAAAAAAAAATTCTGCCACTTTCCCTGTAAATCACTACTTTGTGTCTTAAGCTTCAAATAGTAAGTTTATAAATCTTTTATAGGCAACTAAAGTGTTATTACTTTGTATTTTCTTCTGAAATAAGAAACACTCTCCAAGCTTTCTCTTAATGTCTGCTGCTAAATCCCCCCTGCTGAGTGCACTCCATCTGACACCAGGACATGACATATGTGCATCCCAGGTGCCGTGAACAGATTGACTTCCCAGGGAGATCGCATCGCTCAGGTCGGAGGTAAGCACATAGAGTTGTGAGCCTCCAGTCCTGTGATGTTTGCCAGCTATAGTTTAGGTATGCAACAAACATTAATTAAGTGCTTATTAAACACCGAGAAGCATGAAGCCTTGCAAACACACTGAAGAACAGCAGGGTGTATTTTCTGTTGTAGCTTCTATTCCAGAAATAAAATTACTTTAAGAAGGTGCTTCCTGGTGTAGGGAGACAGCTCGGCTGTCTAAGCATCTGTCTGGCAAGCGCAAGGACCTGGGCCTGATCCCTGGTACTGCATGCTGTGTGTCACTGTGCTGGCCACTGAAACCGGGCATGGTGGCACTGGGGAGGCTGAGACGGGAGGATCACTACCACTCCAACCTGTGTAGCAGCACCCTCTACCAAATAAATAAGAAAGAGTTAAAAATTTTAAGAAAAATAGAAAGGTGCTTCCTGAGCATTTTCTCAAAACACATAAAAATTTCACATTCTTCCAGGAGAAAAAGATATGGAGAAAAGAAAAATAAAAAGAAAAGAAACTATAGTGTGTTTATGCATTGCTGTTTGGAAGTGAAGAGTTATCTCAGACCAAAACTTACCACTTTTTGAGAGGAGTCAGAGAATTGTCACTAAAGCACGTCTCCATGTTGTTGCTGCTACCTGGGCTTCTCATAATTATTTGCCCAAGTATAGAGCAAACAGTCTAATGAATGTGGAAGTTTGGTTTATCTTTTAATTATCCAAGAGCTTACAAAAAAAAAGTGGAGATTTTTGTTTTGTGTTGATTTTTTGTCTATACCATTGGGTTTCTAACAGCTTGACTTTTACCTAAATCACTGCTTACATCGTATCCTACCCTTCTTTCCTAACCATCCATCTTGGATATAATCCCAAGCCATTAGGTAGCACTTGTTCTGTGATTTATTCTACTACTCCTTGGCCAGCTCTCATGAAATTTACTTTCCTGAATTTCCTGCCGGTATCAGCTTCTGGCTCGCTGTCACCATGGCCATAGCTAACCCTACTGACTTTTGGATGGACTTAAATATCCAGAGAAGATTGTTTGAGCACCGAGAGCTCAGGGGCTCTGGCGAGCTGGCCCTCACTTTATCAAGCCCACTCCTCAAGTCTCTAATCCAGATTCTTTGGTTATCCATTTTATGTCCCCTCAGGAGTCTTCTCCTGACAGTGCTGCTCTGACAACCAGCCCACACCTTCTGGATGATCCACTCTGTCTCTTCACTTTCAATGTCTGCAGCCCACTTGCAAATCCCGTTAGTTGATTGCATCTCATTTTCCTTTTTTCCTGTACAACTCCTGTGCTCCCAGCGCCCCTGAAAATGGGGTGAGCCCGTCCTGAGCCATCAGACGCCACTGAATGTGTCATAGACCACAAGGACAAACTTGTCAACTATTTGAATGAAACATCTTGTAACTAAATGTCTAGTTTGGTAGATTAGCCCTAAAGGAAGCTTCCCAGACAGAAAATGAACCAGTTTTTCAGACTGTTGTCCAAATTTCAGGCTCTTAAAAAAAAAGTTATTTTAAGCCAAGTTTTGGACTTGTGTGTTATACAATAATAAAGAACTAGAACAGGTGGCTTTAGGGACAAAATCTGGATATTGTAGTTGAGTTCTTATTGATTCTATGATCGTTGAAGTGCTATGTATTATCCTGGGGCCTTCGGTCCATCATCTGCACAATTGAAATGATTCTAACTCTTGTCTCCAATGATTATTTTGATGGATAAAGGACAATGCATTGAATAATTTCTCGATAGCATCTGGATGACGCTGCTTTTAAAGTTGAATGTTTTCATCTAGACACAAATGATTCTGGTTTCTTCAATTCTTTATTTTTTCACTATGCTCTTTTAGATTATGCATGAAATATTATATCACATCATAGTTAAGAGCATCTATGTGACATTAATGTTATCATTTAAATGTTGCTGTCTCCCAAAGACTCGTGTGTTGGGCTCAATTCTCAGTGCAGCAATGTTCAAAGCTGGGATAGAGAAGTGACTCGACCAGGGAGAGTAGATGAGCTCATGACTGAATGGGTCATGAGACACTAGGACTCGGTTGTTGGAAGCAGGTCCCTCGCGGCATGGCTGTGAAGGGCACCGCCTGTCCCTAGCTGTATCCTCACCCTGACTCTACTGGACATTCAGTTTCCCAGCTTTCCACTCCCACATCATCTCTTGAGGAGATTCCTGCCTTGGACCCACCCAGCTGACCGTGGAATGAAGCCTCTATATCCAGCAGCCAGAATCTCCCCTTTTCCTTTTGCATGGCTTTACTCAAGTATTTGGTAACAGTGATGAAAAGCTGACCGATTCAGTACACTGACAAAATCATGTTCTTCTTGTAGCTATAATTCCTGATCATATGGTTCTGAAGTTTTTGAAACTTGTTTACAGATGAATTTGGAAAAGCTGCACAAGGCCTAGAATGCTGTGAGCAGATCTTTATGGGATAGTCTGCTATGAGGTCAGAAAGTAGAATGTTGATAAAAGTGGGGCTGCTGGACACTCTGCTCATGAGGTTTCAGATGAGAGGGAAAGAACTGGAAATTAGACAGGAAGTCATTCACGTTACAGTGTAGCACAACTTTTGGCTATATTATGCTAATGTTCCAAGACTTTGTAGGAGGTTGAGTTTAAAGGCAACAGACTGTTTGACAGAAGACGTGTCAAGGCACAACCGATTTGTAGCTGTGGCATGGGTATTACTTGCTGTGTTTAGCCAGATTAAGAGTCAGAATCAGCAGCAAAAATAGAGTGGAAAGATGTAGAAATGATTTAGCTTGTCCTGAAAAGAAGCAGCTGTAAGGTGCTGCACAGGTAGGCAAGAGCCAAGAGCTCCGTGTGCTGAATATTTTTCACTAGGACATTAGGAAGGAGGTCTGAGAGCGGCTCACGGGCTGGCCCACCTCACCTGCCATGGCGCACAAACAGAGATGCCTAAGCTCCTCTGAAAGCTTTTTGTTCAGAGCTGGTTCCTGGGTACGCTGCTTACGCAGGCTGCCTGGGGTGCACTCCCCTGAGCTTGGCCACGCCAGCATTCAGCCACAGCTCAAGGGGCCCTGGCTGCTGCACACACTAGCAACCGGCCACGTGCTGAATCCCCTCCCCGTGAGGCTCATTTTGAAGCACACAAGAGTTGCGAGGTCACGGAGGCTTCTGCCCAGGGTTGGGAGGAAAGCCTGGGAGCCAGGCCATGAGTGAGAGAGTCAGAATTAAAGACGTTGTCACTGAGAACAGAGCATGAAGCTCCGCTGTGAAGCACAAGTTATAACGGAGAACACAAGAATATGAAGCTGCCACTGAAGGCTTTGGCCAGCAAAGAAGCCAGGTTGGGGTGCAGCCGGGGTCCCTGCAGCTGGCAAGCCTGGGGGCATGACCCAAGCCCATCTCATGCCTCGGATGGCAAGCTTGGGGCTGCAGGGCTTGTTGCTCTCCTGAGTTTCAGTCTTGCTATGGTCTGATTTTTTCCTAGGCTCTTCTTTTCTGCTTTAGATTGGAAATGTTAGCCTTGTGCCAGGGTATCTTGGAAGCACACGACTTGCTTTTGTTTTTGTTTTATAATGGCTCCTATCTAAGGGTTTGCCTTGAGTCCTGGGAGAGACTTTGGACTTTGACTTTTGAACAAGGTTGAAACTTTTGAGAATTTGGACTCTCCGAGATGGAATGCATACATATTGCCTTCCAAAATGGGCATGGGATTCTGGAGGCCTAGGAAATGTCATGTTTTCAAAATGAAGCATCACCCAAAGACTTGTATAGTAAGGGACCAGTCCCCAGTGCAGCCGCGTTCGTAGGCGTGACCTGAAGCCTGAGGACACTAACATTTTCAGTGCCTTAACCTGCGGGCAAGCTCTTGGCTGAAGGAGCCAAAAGGCGGTGGCGCTCAGGGGGTGGGGCGCAGGCAGGCCTGGGCGCGTGCGTAGCCCCTCCCTCTTCGCTCTGGCGTCCTCTCTCCCTGGGTGTCGCGAAGTGAGCAGCTTCGCTGCGGCACACTCTTCTGCCCTGGTATTTCTGCTTGAGCTCAGCTGTCCACGGATCCAGGCTTCTGAAACTGCAAAGCAAAGCGGCCACGGGCTGTAAGCTGTGCAAGAGCGTGTCTCCTCCGAGCCGCAGAAACAGACTAGCAAAGCGCGCGCTTCTGTTTCCTTTTTTGCGATCCTTTTACTTTTGATTCAGCCATGTCTTGTTTTCTGGACTACTGCTCCTTGCAGCTTTGTCCTTGTTGCACTCTTTCACCGCCAAATTTGATTTTCACAATCTTTCAGGGTGGCAGTGATACACTCCCCTAGTTATCGTGAAATATATTAAATCATTAAAAATGAAAATGTTAAATCAAATAAATGTTTAATACAATTTTCATTAATATAATTAACCTCTCCAAATTCATGACAGTATACATCACTGTACGAATTATAGTGCTTTGGATATTTCAAAAACATGATTATGCATTGCTTTAGCTTATTACTTAATGACTGAAAAGCATCATGATAAAGGGGAAGGAAAAATATGTTTCTAAATGACTCTTGATATAAACAAAATTTTAAGGTAATTTGAACTCATTAGTACTAAACTCATAGCATACAATGGAAAACTCAGTTCATTTCTCAAACTTAATTTGAGCAATATTATTTAATTTTTATACAGCAAGAATACACAGAGCAGGTTGTTTAGATCATTTACAAGTAATGTTGCTACGACTATGAGCTAGGGGGCTTGCATTCATTATCCTGTTCAACTCCTTTAAGGTTTCTCTAAGTTTTAGCCAGAGACAAAATAGATGACAGCGTGTGTTCAGAAGCCTTGAGTATCCTACTTAATGCAACACAACTGGTGAGAAGACAATCGAGACTCCACTCAACACTCACGACACTCCGGCCCGTTCCCTTTTTCTCCACATGACAGATTTTACTAGATGAAGACATAATGTTCTGTCCAGACATTGCCCTAAAGTTTTGCAAATGCAGAGCAGTCGGGAGCTAGCACTACTTAATCAGATCAAAGCAGACTCTGTGCGGAGCAAGTTGTGCAACGCTGCCGTGCACCTTCTGTGACATAGACACGATGCCACCAGCTATTGTAGCATACTGTTACACAGTTTTGTCACTGTTCACCTTTTAAATTTTTCATAGATTCTTAAATTGAAAGTAGTATTTTTCTGAGCTTATATATCAAAATTCATAATTGCTTATTGCTTTTTCTGTAACTATAGTCAATAAGCATATATGCAAATATAGCATCTTAGTAGAATACTGTGAATAGTAATTATATATAGATATATCTTAAAATATTTCACTTCTCAATGCTAATAATTGAATAAACATGGTGATAACTTTGTATGTATCTTAAATGTTGTCATCTAAATCTATATGTTCTTCAATTCTAATGAACGTCCTCACTGATTTGCAAATTGATTTGTAGAAATATCCTAGGGGAAACAGAAGAGTCATTGGAAAGTATTTAAATATTTAGAAAGAGAAAATATTTTCCTAAAGACAAATGATGGAACATTTTTGTTTTCAACAAATTAAAACATAGAGTAATGGATCTTTGTCAGAAAAAATAAATTCAGAAAAGTTAAAGAGTTATGTCCATGGATTACATTCTAGAAGCAGCCGCTGCTTATAAAATATTTTGTTTTTTTAATTTATTAAGGGTAGAAAACTGAGATGCAATTAGCCCTTGTTATCCTGATATCTTAGAAACAGGGCCTGCAATAGAAAATGTAAGAAAGAAAATATTTTAAGAAAAACAGAACTGACCAGTGTCAGTGTAATGTGAATTGGAAAATGCTTTTCCAACTCAGAAAGCGCTGGAGCATAAAAGGATATTAGCCCTATCTCATTGGAAGAGTATTTAGATTTGCTTTTTACCTACTGCCTATCACATGCTAGCTTTATAATTTTTTTT
>NDGN011349919.1:4508-18542 GCA_002564285.1 Tympanoctomys barrerae | reverse complement strand
AAAACAGTATCCCATGCCAATGGAATTCAGAAACTAGCAAGGGTAATAGTACTTCTATCTGGTAGAAGTATAACTCTATGCATACTCCATCCAAGTAAAAAACCAACAAGGAAACTTCATAGTTAAACAACATCAAAGATGAATTGAACTTGACAGATATGAATGTAACATTATGTAACACTTCATCTAACCACGCAGAATATACCTTTTTTCTAGAACTTAGAATGCTTTCAAAGCTAGATCATATTTTAGGTCATAAGGGAAGTCCAGAAAATACCAAGAAATTGAAATAATTTTTGTGTCTTATCAGATCATAATGGAATGACACTATGTTAGTCAACGTCAAGAGAGGCTGCAGAAACTAAACAAGAATGGAGATTGTACAATTTACTTTTGAATAATCAGTGGATAATCGAAGAGATCAGGAAGAAAAACTTAAAATTCTTACAGTGAATAAACATGGAAATAGAAACACCTGAATCTCCAAGATACAGCAAAGGCAATTTAAGAAGGAATTTTATAACTAGGAATTTCTCCAGCAGAGTCAGAGCTACAAGAATAATTTTACCTGCTTAGAGGGATTATGTTGACATCATCATCATATTGGTAAATTTACTCAAATCTCTTCTTTTATATATATATATATATATATTTGGAGATTATTTGTGTAGAAGTTTAGAACACATAATTTTCTAATTACTTGAACCTTGCATATTTATGAAATGCTTCTCTTTTTCAAATGCCATCCTAATGGTATTTTTCTGTGTCATGCCCGCTCTCTCAGCTTTTTGTAGTTGTAATTACCTTACACACACACACACACACACACACACACACACGCACACGCACATGCACACACACCACACAGATGAGCAGCCACAGAGAGATGCTAAGACATTTTATGCAGACATGCCTATTATTTCTGCTTATGATCAGGCATTCTGCATTATTTACTGTTAAGCAGGCTGTATGAAAAGAATATAACTCTAGTACATATATCTTACTAGAACTATTTCAGGAAGTGTTTTAAATATAGGTTCTTAAGTTTCTTGGTCCCCCCTCCCACAAAACCTGAAAATCATACGCAAAGCTCTTGTCTGCCTCGTGTCATGTGTCACTGCACGAAGAAGCTTTGCTCTGGAGGTGCCTCTTCGCTGCCCTTCACTCTCAACAGTCTATACTGTGCAAACCTTGCTGATGGACTCTTGGGCTGTGGCAAACACTATCCTTCCACAGATTAACCTCGGATGTCCTTTAACACATATGAAAGCGTACCTATGTGCTAGATTTCTGTGGGTGTAATTCCTGGCTCAAAAGATCTGTGCACAGTATTTGAAATTTTGAAGAGTACTGCCAAAGTGCCGTACAAAACACAAGACCGCTTCAGACCATAAAAACAGGGTGTTGCAGTGTTCATAGACTTAAAATGAAAGTACATTATCAAAATTTCACAGATATTCCAATGTTAGCTTAACATGTAGTTTTCAATCTAATTTATCTTGTTACAATAAGTATTAGGATTTTTCTTAAAATGTAAGGAATATCTATAGCTCTTTGTCTGTTAACTGTTCATGGTTTCACCTGACTTTTCCCATTGCAAGATTTGTCTTTTGGGTCCTCGTTAAGAGCACTACATATGTTATATCTATCTTGTCTATGAAATTTAAACCATTTTCCCCATCTTGTTACTTATTTTGAATTTACTCACATTATAATTCCTTCATTTTCCCACTTATATATTTTACTTTCGTGTAACAAAATGAAACATCTTTCTTTTGGTTTCAAATTATAAGCCATTCTAGATTTCTGTTTTATATTTTAATAATTTTATTGAGAAAAAAGTAGCAATAAGGTAGTTTCAAAACAGGTTAGTAGGACAGTTACAATAATTAATGCATTGCATATTGGTGTCTTTGTAGTAGTTGTTCCTAGTACAAGATGCAGACATGATATCTTGTCTAAATTCAAAACCTTCTTCTCACTGAGCTAAGAGAAAATAGTTGTATATTTATGCTATTTTGTATATATGATATATTTTTTCTAAGAGTTTTCTTTTTTCTTTGTAGATTTGTGGTATCACTTTTCTTTTCTCCTTCCTTCCCTTCTTTTTTTTCTTTCTCTTATTCTTTTTCTTTTTTCCCCTAAGGCACTGGGGATTGAGCCCAGGTTTGGTACTGCACTGTATCCCAAACCCTTTTCAATTTTTTAAATTTTGAGATAGGGTCTCACAGTCTCTAAATTACCCAGTCTAGGCTTGAACATGTGTTCTTACTGCTCTATCATCCCAGAGTGGTGGGATATCAGGGATGGACCCTGATGCCCAGCTGTGATTTCACTTTTCATGTATAAATTTTTGATGTATTGAATTTTTTTTCTGATGAACACTATGTGGTTCCACCTTCTTTGTATTAATTTTTAAGTGACTATTTGCTTGTTTCAACATAAAATTTTACTGCATTGCAATTATCATTTTTTTCTTACACTAAGTCCGTATGTATATTTAGGTCTATTTCCGGATTTTACAATGTGGATCTGTCTCTGTTTTATTTACTAAAGCCACAGTGTTTAATGATTGAGGAATTATAATACATATTACTGCATGATAGTTCTGGTTTCCCTTTCAATAACATCACAGGTTTTTTTTTTCTTTTGGCAATTTGCATACAGACTCTCCATGTAAAACTTAAGGTTCACTTATATATTGTTGCAGCCCACCCCACCAATTATTTTGTATGTTTTAAGATCCACTGCATTCATAATGAAGGGGAATTTACAGTCATGATACTAAGTCTTGCTCGCTAAAACAACAGGGTTTTTTTTTTTTTTGGTTCAAGATATCATTTGTGTCTCTCAGGAATGTTAAGTTTCACTCACACAGTAATTGCACTTTTTTTGTGAAGATCATTTCTGTGAATTCACCTTTTCACTGTTATTCTAAGTGATTTTCACATTGTATTTTCAAATTTATGGGGAAGATGAAAACACATTCACATATGTATATTGAAATAAATGAAATAGCTTATGTTTTTTATGCCATCTCACTTATTTTTATAATTTTGGAAACTTTTCCAGTGGATTTTTCTGGTGTCTTCAAGTAAAGTAACATTATCTTGCATACAGAAAACTACGTTTTCTCCTTCCTGTCCACTGTCTAGACACTTCACGCTTGTATTTGAATGCCTTGGTTGGTACCATCAATAGAACCCTAAAGGTGTAACAATAGGCCTCCTTGGGCTGGGGTAGTAGCTCCACAGTCTAAGTGCCTGCCTGGCAAGCAGAAGGACCTGGTTCAATCCCCGGTATCACATGTTGTGCTGGCCATGGAACCGGCCATGACATGCCTGCCGCCAAAACCCAAAGTTCTGGCACACACCTGTAATCCCAGCACTGGGGAGCCTGAGACAAGAGGATCACTAGTGATCACAAGGGTCCGAACTGCATAGTGAGAGCCTGCACCAATAAATACAAAATGGCCGGCCAAATAGCTCAGCAGATGAAAGCACCTGTAAGCAGGCACAGGGGCTGGGGGTTCCATCCCGGGGCCTGCCCTCACGCTGAGACAGCAATTGAGACTGGGTGTGGTGGAAAGAGCCTGTAATCCCAGCTCTAGGGAGGCTGTAAACAGGCTGATCACTAGAGTCTGATCTAGTAGTGAGAACCTGAATGCCCTGTAGACCCTTCCCTAAAATACAAATTTTTTAAAAAATACATAAAACATTTTTTAAAAAAGTTAAAAGCAAACAGTAGCTATCTTTATTGTATTTCTAAATTGTGTTTCCAAGTTAAACATGATAATTTGTTGCTTTGGAGATACTTATTTTGCTATGTAAGAAAATGTTTATCTATTCTTTAATTGAATATCCACATCAAGCATTGGAGAAATATACCAAATAACATTTCTGTATCCCTGGAAATAATCAGAGAAATTTCTTCTTAGATCCACTGACATGGTGAATGTATAGTAATAGGTTACTAATGTTGGATGATCCTTGCATGGCTAAAATAAATTTAAAATGTATATTTTTAATTGCTAATATTTTATTTAGAATTTTTATATTAATTAAGTATTTATTTTATATGGAAACATTACAGGATTTGAATTCAATTGTGTAAGCACAGTTTCAAAGTCCTTTGAAGTGCTTCCCCTCTAAATGATGTTTAGAAAGATATAAAAGTTAAAGCAATGGCTCAGTCCTTCAGCAAATGTTTAGCTTCTATGAATTTGTGGATTCCCCAGGACACATCAGTACAGCAAATATTAACTCTACCTATTTACATTTATATGTTCTTTTTCTATAAAATCAGTAGGCTGACTCTTTTTCTGGCACAATTATTTTATTGGTTTTCTATTGATTCCCTGAAAATTGGTCTGCTTAATTTCTTCTGCCATTTCACCAGTCTTAATAAGGTATGCATTTTTTTAGTGTAATTCTTTTTACTTACACTCAAACCAAAATTCAGAACAATTCTATTTTCATGACTTCAAAAGAAGCAAATTCATCAATAATACTTTAGGGCTGGAGAGATAGCTCAGTAGAGTAAGTGCTTGCCTGGCAAGCTCAGGGTCCCTAGTTCAATCCCCAGTACTGCAAAAAATAAATAAATAAATAATACTTTAATATGCTACTTTTTGGCTCATTTCACTTTCATTTATCTAAATTGCCATAGTGAACAATAACTCAATCAAGTGCTAATCTTAAATCATTGGAATTAACTTTATATTTGTGATACTTTTCATCTAAATTTTTAATGTTTTGTTCGTCTGTTTTATGCATTTAGTACAGGGTGTACAGTATCTCACTACACAGACAGGATTCATAGTGGTCCTCCTGTTTTCAGCCTCCCAAGCACGAGGATTACAGGTGTGCACTACAACACCCAGTCTCAGTCACCCTTTCAGCATGCTCTGAGGACGGGGTTGGCACGACACACCAGGGATCGAACCCTGGTAACTGAGCTCGCCTAAGTAGGCACTTTAGTCTGCTGAGTTATCTGGCCAGCCCTTGTTTTCTTCTTCTTTGTTTTTAAAAATACATTTTTTTATTAGTGCCTATTGATTTTACACATTTTTTGAGTTTCAGTGTGGTGCTTTCATATATGCATATAACATATTTAGGTCATGTCCATCACCCCATTCCCCTCTCTTCCTCCTAATTCTCCCTTATTCTTATTCTACTGTAACATTAGTATTCCTGTTGCTTTCTGCCATTGGTTTAGGTTGTCTAGCTTATTTTTCTTAACAAGGTGATCTCCATTTTAAAATTTTCTCCATTTTCCTATAAATGACATAATTTTGTTCCCTGAAGTTCAATAATACATATATGTATATTAATGCATTGTATATATGTACATTTATATATATAATTTGTTTCATTCATTCATAGATTGATAGGCACCCAGTTGAGATTATGTGTTGACTATTGTGAATTGTGTTACCATAAATCTGAATATGCAGGTATCCCTGTAATATGCTGACTTTAACACCTCTGAGCATATACTAAACAATGTATAAAGAGGTAACATGGTAGTTTTATCTTTAGTTTTCGACACACTTCTACAGTGCTATCCACGGGGCTGTGCTAATGCACATGCCCACTAGCACTACAGAAGGGCTCTTTTTTCTGTTTCCTCACCATCATTGTATTTGTATTCTGGGTAATGTTCATTCTGCCTAGGATGCGTTGTAATCTCATTGAAGCTTGGATTCTTCCAAATGGCTCATGATGATGTTGAACATTTTTCATATACTTATTGGGCTGTTGTATTTCTTCATTCCAGAAGTACAAGCTTCCTTTATTTTCCTATTTATCCACTGGGCAATGGGGAGTTTAAGTTTTCTGGGTTCTTTTTATATTCTAGATATTAATCTCCATTAGAAGAGTAAGTACAAATATTTTTTTCCATTTTTAATCTGTTTCGTCACACTGTTGACTGTTTACTTTGCTGTGCAAATACTTTTTAATTTGATGTAATCCCATGTGCAGATTTTGTCCTTATTTCCTGTATTATGAAGTCCTACTTAAGAAGTCTACCTCTACATATGGCTTTAATGTGCTTTCCTCTAGCTGGTTCAAAGCTTCAGATCTTGTCACTAGGCTTCTGACTCATTTTGAATTGATTTTTATGCATGGTTAGAGGTAAGGACCTAGTTTTCATCTTCTACGTGAGGATCTCAGTTTTCCCAGCACCATTTGTTAAAGAGCTTGCCTTTTCTCTTGACATAATGACATAATTTTGTTCTCTGAAGTTCAATACATGTCTGTACCACATATTTTTGGCTCCTTTATCCAGAATCAGATAGCTGTCATTACATACTTTCTTTCCCTGTGTCCTGCATGCAGTTCCGCTGGTCTATGTGTATGTTTTTATGCCAATACAATGCTGTTTTCATTACTGTGTATTTGTAGTATTATTTTGAAGTTAAGTATTTTGATACTTCCAGCCTTACCTTTTTATTCATGATTTCTTTGACTATTCTTTTTTTTTTAATTTCCATATGAATTTTAGGATATCTTTTCTAATTCTATGAAGTCTGTCATTTAAATATCATTGGGGAATGCATCGAATCTCTAGATTTCTATCAGTAACGTGTGTGGAGTTTTAACTATTATTTCCACTGAGCCACAGATGTGAGATGTCTTCCCATCTTTTGGTGTCTTCTTTGTCTTTCTTCAGTGCTCTATAATGTTTACTATAAAGATCTTCTACTTCTTTGGTTGGTTGATTCCTAGGTATTATTTTTTAAAACTATTATGCATGCAATTATTTTCCTGATTTATTTTTCAGTCAGTTTCTCATGAGTGCATAGCAAAGCTATTGAATTTTTAATACTTCTTGTTTCCTGCCACTTTGTTGACTTTGTTATCACCACTAGAATACTTTTGGTGGCACCATCGGAGTCCTCTAAGTATAGGATCATATTGTCTGCAAATCAGGGTAATTAACCCTTGTCTTGTTCACAATTTTTTGTATGTATTTAGGACAGGGTCTACGGGGTCTCCCTACACAGATTGGATGCATAGTGATTCTCCTGTTTTCAGCCTCCCAAGTAGTGGGATTACAGGCACGTGCCGCCACGCCCAGTCCTGAGGCAGGACTAGCAGGTCATGCCAGGGATCGAACCTCGGCCACTGAGCTCTGCATAAGCAGGTGCGTTAGTCCACTGAGCTATCTGGATGGTCCTTTGTTCATAATTTTAGAGGTAATACTTTCAGCTATTTTCCAGTCAAGGAGTTTGTCATATATAACCTTAATTGCATTGAGATATGATTCTAATATGCATAGTTTTATGACCTTTATTATGAAATAGTGCTAAAAATTTCAAAGCTTTTTTGTATCAAATGAGATGATCATGTGATTTTTATCTAGATTTTATTTTTGTAGTGTATTAAATTTATTGATTTGGATATATTTAACCATTCTTGCATTCATGAGCTTAAATCCATTTGATCATTGTATCTCTGTCTTTATTGTGTTGTTGAATTTTATTCAACCTTTAAAAGCATTTTATTAAAGATTTTTGCATCTTTTTCATGAAGGATTTTAATGTATAAATTTATTTTTTGTTGTATCCTTTAGGTATTAAGGTAATATTGGCTGGAGTTTCAAAGTGTTCCTTTCCTTTCTTTCAAAGTGTCAGAAGATTCAGTCATCATTTGTGAGCTACAAGTAGAAATATTATGGCAGAGGTGCAGGCAGAGGAATATTTCTCATGTCATAGTGGCCAGTAAGAAGAGAAGGGGATCAGAGCTAGGGAGAGACTTACCCTCCAACGGGATATTCCCATGTTCCGCCAACAGCTCAGCCTCACCTCATACAGCAAGTTTAGCTATGAACAGCAGTAGACTGATCCACAAGGAGTCTAGCATCGCTCTAGTGCAATCACCTTTCCAGTAGTAGCCTTGTCATTCAGTTAAGCTGGCAATTACACTCAGCTATCACAGGCTTCTAAAGCCATCTTCTCGGCTCATTTTGATAGATTATGCATCTAGAAACTCATCTATTTCCTTTAGCCTCTGCTATTTATTAGAATATTTTCTTCAAAAGGAATTAAGGAGTGCCATGTACATATAACAACTCCATACATAGAATGTAAACATTATGTACTACAAACCCATACTACTAAGAATAGAAATTTTCAATATAGTCCTTAATGATTCTCGGGAATTTAATAGTGTTTGTTGTAGCATTCTTGTTTTCATTTCTAGTTGTGTTGATTTGGTCTCTTTTCTTTGACTAGTTTGGTTCAAGGCTTACTAATCTTGCTTATTTTTTCAAAGAAGCAAATCTTTCTTTCATTATGTGCTATTGTTATTTTAGTCTTCCATTTAAGTGATTTTAGCCTGATTTATATTATTTCTGTCCCTGTATTGTGTTTGCTTTCAGCTTGCTCATGTTTTTCTAAAACCTTCAGCTGAATCATCAGGTTTTATAAATTCAAGATCTCTCTGATTTTTTGATATAGTTATTCATAGTCACAAACCTCCTCCTTGGACTCGCCCTTGCTGTACTTCTGATTCTGGAATGTTCTATTTCCATTTTCATTTGATCCCAGGAACTTTGAAGTTTATTCTGTAGAGTCTTCAGCCACAGAATCTATCAGTATGGGAGAGGGATGGTGAGTCAGATTCAGGCCCCTTTACTTTCCTTTCCACACTCACTGAAGAGGCTGCTGCTCTGGGACTCAGACTCCGCCCTACCTTTCTGTCTGTGGGTGTCCAATCAGTGATGGGCCATTTTGAGGCTGCATTCACACCAGAAGCCTTTAGAGGTGGTTCATCTGTGCACCCTACGCCATGCTAACTACAAGCAGTTTTGTGACATGAGGGCTGATGCTCCACCTCCCTTGCTCCAGGAGTCCAGGCCGGTGGCACGAACACAAACAGAAGCAAATCCCTGAGCACACGAACAAGTTGGGAAAACAAATAGTCCGCTGAGTTCTGTGCTGCAGAGAGGCATCAGGAGAACTAAGTGATCTTGTGGGCTTGATCCCAGGTCTTTCAGAACCAGCCCCATCAGTAGGCTTCACACCCTCACTCTGGCTCCTCACCTCACACAGTGATACTGCTGACCACAGTGGCCCACAGCCAGAGCTCCCTGCTGCTTAGACATTTTTAGGGGAGGAGGTCAGGATGGAGCTGCCTTTTCTCCATTACAGTCTCTTTTGCAACTCAGTGGCCATGGCAGGGTATTAAGGACTCTGTGTTATGGTTGTTCAACAACTTCTGATCTCCAGAATGGCTAAATCTCAAACAATACGCCCCTCTCAAAATGCCACTTGGGGATGTGGACAGCCTGCAGTAGCTGCTTTTCCTGTGTGAGCAATGCTAGTCCACTGTTTATTACTGGGGTTGCCGGCCCTCATCCTGGCTTACCTTGTGTCTGTGGAGTTAGGGAACTTTCCCCCACAGCGAACCAGCCATAGTGCTACAGACTGCTTCATTTTTTAATCTATGGTAAGTTTTTGTTTGTTTCCCTGTGATTTTTAGCTTTCTTTTCACTTTCATCTTATTTCCCTTTTTTGCCTAGGTACATAGCTTTTTTCCAGCTGTGTTGGTCATAGAGAAGCTGTACACCATTGCCTGCTCCTGACATCTTGACCAGGATTATATTTTAAAAACAGTTTTGTATGGTGGTCTTCAGAATGGTTTGCATAAAATTGAGGAAGGACTTTTTTTTTGTATTTTTAGGGAAGGGTCTACAGGGTGTTGAGGGTCTCACTTACAGATTGGACTCATAGTGATTCTCCTGTTTACAGCCTCCCAAGTGCTGGGATTATAGGCATGAGCCACCACGCTCAGTCCCAGTATGCCCCAGGTGTGGGGCTGGCACAGCAGGCCCAGGCATCAAATCCCCTGCCTCTGCACCTGCTTACAGGTGCTTTAATCAGCTGAGCTATTTGGCTGTCCCTTTAAATGTTTTAATATATTGTTTTGGTGGGTGGTACCAGGGATTGAACTCAGGAACTTGCACTTAACAGGCAGGCGTTTATGCTGCTGAGCTATTTCCCCAGGCCTTAATATACTTTTAAAATAATTTTTCTTTTCTTATACTTTCTTATTTTGTATATTTGGGCATTTCCCATCTCTCCTTTGCACTAAGTTAATGTGAGGATTATTAGCTATTTTGGAGAGTTGGCATTTAATTATTTATTCTTTATTTCCTGGATAATTTCTCCATTGATTTTTATTTTCCTTATTTCAGTTCATTTTACCATTTAGACTTACAGTGCTGCCAGGCATGGGGGCACATGCCTATAATCCCAGCACTCGGGAGGCTGGGGCAGGAGGATCATTGTGAGTTTGAGACCAGCCTGGGCTACAAAGTAAGCTCAAGGCCAGCATGAACTGGATAGTGAAACCCTGTCTCAAAAGACAGAATAAATAAATAAACAAACAAACAAGCTTATAGTGCCGCTTGGGTTATTTATTTATTTTCTCTCGTTTTTATTGATGGAAATATTAGGGTACAAATCTTGGGTTTAAAGTTACAAATTTTTAAATCAATTTAACTGATGTTTCCTTCTGAAATAAGGGTTGGTGAATGGGAATGGTATGTGATGGTTCTTATTTTGTAGATTTTCCAATATATCCTCTGTGGCTAAATGCACGGTCAAGCTTCCAAGTGTTCCTGGGTCATTTATGGAGAAAGTCTGCAAAGGCTGATCAGAAGATACAATGAATGTTTAGATTTTTTAAATCTAAAAGCAAAAGGTGCATTGCTAAGAATGATGGGGGGAATATTTCAAGGGGTATTAATGGGAATGTTTTTTACTGTAATGCACTTTTAGTGTATGTGCTGCCAAAGTGAGCACGAATAAAGTTTTTTAATTTAAACATGCACTGTATTTTATGATCTCCTAGTATTGATCAAACAGTTATGGCAAGTTCTATCAAACTAAAACATGACTGTGTCCTTATTTAATCTTATCCACTGGATGTCACACTATGAAACTTCTACCTTTTTCCCAAAATGGCCAGGAAAGGTAAAGGTACTGAGCTAGTTCAGGACATTGACCAGCCATGGCAGGGCAAGTAAAGACACTGAGAGAGAAAGCCTTCCTGAATTGCATTTGAAAGTAACCCTAGTGATGAGGTAAGTGTGTTCAAGGGGAGAGAGAGTACTTTATTTTAATTTTTTTATTTTTTTTTGAGAGAGTACTTTAAGTGGGATTAACATCTATATGTCTTTCATCTAGTATTTCCTTTATTTTAAGCATTCACCATAGTTTTTGATTACATGACACATGTATTTTCAGTTTTCTGCATCTAAATGTTGGTACTTATCAATTGGATAAGACTGATTAAATAAATTAGTCTATCTTTTACACTTATTATTTTTCCATTTGATTAATCATGGGCTAAGAGAGATAAATGAAGGTTTGCTTCGATTAATTTTCAGCTAAGTATCTTTTCTTATGTTTCTTGAAATTTGGCTGTATGAATCTTGCTGTTACATTATTTAGTAGATACGTATTCAAAAGTGTTACATCTTCATCGTGTACTGATGTGTTAATATTACTACATGTCCTTTAGGTGAAATTTAATGTTTTATGCCCTCTCTCCAATCTGCTCTTATTAATACTGGAGCACTAACATTGTTTAGTGTTTTACTTGCTAGTTTTTGGAATCTTTTCATCTTATGTGTGTCTGTCATAAAAAAACATATGGTTGAGTACTTTTTGATGTATTTGGAAAATTATTTTTAGAAAGTAGGTGACAATTTCAGCCATGCTTTAAGTGGAAAAATCTAAATCATACTAGATGTTTCAATTCGACAGAGGATTAGGGTATGGTTTTTCCAACCACCAGAAGAACTAAGGAAGGTCTTGGTAGGAGGGCACTGTGAGCACATCAGGGAGTAATGATATCAAAGGGAAACCTTAGTCAATGATTCTAGCTGCCTGCAGCGCTAGAGCAGTTACTCCCAGGCGAAATCCCAAAGAGCAGTCACCACCACATTTTTGAGTTATATGCCCATAAAGTGTTCTTATTTCAGTTAACTTCCTGCAGTACATATTTCTCAGAAAAACCCAGAAATGCCTGCCCCGAGCTACTGCATGCATCAAACAGGGGCATCTAGTAAGGTTGAGTAAGTGAGATACCATCTATATTTGGGGACAGCAGCCTGCCTTATAGGACAGAAAGGTGATCAAAGAAAACGACAATTTAATTCCATTGATTTTCAGCTCCCATTGTTTCTGTCAGAACATTTGTTCTCTTATTTTTTTCATAGGATTGTTTCAGCTTTTACACCGGCTTCTTTTGAAATTCTTCTCATTGTCTATAGTATTTTCTATGGTTTCAATATGATTTACCACAGATTTTCTCTCTAATTCATCCTGCTCAGGAAGAATTAAGATTGAAACATCTGAATCACAGCGATGTTATCTACATGGGCTTCTAAACAACCCAGACTTTCTAATTTCTTTCATGTTTATATTTCAATATCTACATTCAGAGAAAGAGTAAGAATGAGCGAGAGAGAGAAGGAGAGAGAGAGAGCAAATCCTCAGAAAATTCTCTTTATTTCATGAGAAGCTAATATTCCACACACAATTTGCTATACCGGGCTCTGGTCTAGAAAGGCACTTCTAAATGGCCCATGTGTCAAAGCCTTACTCACCACACTGGTGTTATTTGGGAAGTAAGGGAAGCTCTGACAGTACAACCCACTTCAAAGTCTTGCTTCTACGTGGGGCAAGCTCCTGAAGGGCATAAGGGGCCTGGGATCATTCTCTGTCCCTTTTCCTGTTTTCTGGCTTCTAGAGAGTGGGTGGGGGCTGCTTTCTGCAACACATGCCCCTCCATGACGTGCTGCATTTCACAGGACTAAAACCAGGCTGGAAACGTCCGAACAGCCAGTCCTAACAAACCTGTCTACCTTTAGAGTTGATTAGCTCAGGTAATTTTGCTGTAACACAAAGCTACTAAGCACATTCCATTAGCTATTTACACTTACAGTGAGAGATCTTTTAATTACTGGGGATTAAAAATATTTAGTCCAAAAATCCCATGCCTGAAAATATTATATTTCTTAAAATGATGAAATAGTGTATATGACTTAAAAGTAATTGAAATAGTTGATATTTTAAAAATAGAAGGTATATAGTTTAATTGATAATAAATTCAGAGTTTATAGTACCATGCACGTTCATCCTTTCATCAGTATCTGCAGTCAGTTTCTGATTCCTCCTGCTTGGATCTTCAAGGCTAGAAATTGTAAGGGGTTTATTAAGATTTACATATTCTAAATTTCATGCTCTTTTCCCAAAAGATATTTTAAGTAAGTACATATATAATCATTCAGTATCGTTCACGAGTAACCTTGATACTGCTTCTTAAAAAAATCTTTGGACAAAGAAATGATGTTGCCATAGGGATGCACTGAAACACAGTTTTGAAAATCTTGAAAAAAAAAATGAACAGTGTTAATAGCCTTTGAAAATCTGAGTGAAATGCTTCATTTCACACCATTAACATTCGTGTAATGAGATCTTTGTTTCTGGACTGTCCAAAACCTCCAGTAATACAAAGTTTGAAAAGACTCCTTTCAATTCTTTTTTCCCATCTTCTCAAATGATCAAAATGACAGTAAGCTATTTTTTTTTCTTTTTGAGAGCAGTGTAGACAATAATCTTTTAACAAATTATCCATTTATCTTGTACAAAATCAATCATGTATTAGCATATGCGATCTAGGATTTGTACTATGCATTTTTATTACAAATGCGAAAAAAATGTTATGTATCACCTTAAATTTTACATCATTTTTGGGGGAGAAGGAAGATAGGCAGGTAATTAATTCCCTTTTTTTTTTCACATGACAGACATGAAAAGTGATCAATTGCCCTATACAAAGGAATTGGTTGTTAAAGCAGAAGCATTCTCTAATTTTATGCAGAAATTTGCTTTCTAACCCTTTAGAATACAGCCATCTCTGAGAAGCTGAAGTAGCCTAAATAATACAGTTACCTATACTGAATTCACAAAATTAAGTATTCATATCAGAATCAGGATTTTTTTTTTTTTTTTTT
>NDGN011349916.1:0-22642 GCA_002564285.1 Tympanoctomys barrerae | reverse complement strand
TCTCCTCAGCCTCCCACAGTGCGGGAGTCACAGGTATGCATACCATCCCCAGCTATGCCTCCCGATAGCTGTGCCCCTGTGTAGCCACCTCTAGGCCGAATGCACACTGTAGAGGGGGCAGCGTGGCACTTCTGAGCTTGGCCGTAGGAAGCCACGTTCTCTGCTTTGGGCTCTCACGCACCATTACTCCGGGGACCCAGCTGCCACATCCAGTGGACTCTCGAGAAGCCCTGTGTAGAACGCAGTGGGCTGGACCCTGCCCTGCCCAAACTCATGCCCTTGCTGGCCTCTCAGAACATGAACTTCTCACTGCAAATGTAACCAGGCTGAGGGCAAAAGGGCATAAGCAGGGTCCATAATCAGCTCGGCTGGCTCCCTCTGCAGAATGAGAAGAGAGACTGGACAGTTCCTGCGATGACACCAACAGGGACCAGAGCTATGTGTCCATCAGGTGGGAGATGTGCAAGATCACTGGGGACACCACAGACAGGGAGAAAGGCAGGGAACTGGCCTGTCCAGGTGCATTCGGAGGTCTCACTGAGCCTGCAGTTCAGTTTCCAGTTCTCAGAATAAGAGTTTGTCATTTTAACCACTTGTCTGTGATGCCCTAGGAAATGGACGCAAACAGGAAGGAGACCCCGGTGCCAGCCCAGGGGGTGAGACACCTGGGAGGAGTCTTCCGACTCCAGGGACAGCTGACCACAAAACCAGAGCTGCCAGCAAGCTGCTGTTACTTTTCTGTTACACAGAAACAGAGGTGTCTGTTGTTATCCTAGTTCGCTCCATGTTGGGTAATGTTAGCCAGCCACAGAGTACTCCTCCCTTGAGGATTTTAGGGGAAGGACAGTCTTGGGAGGAAGGAATACCTTGCCCTCCTGCTGTTATCCAGAGCATTGATGTGGGGCTGGAGACATGTCCTGACTCACGGGCTGAAATCAGAAGGGACTGGAGAGAAGTGGCCACCGGGAAACAGCGTGGCCTCGGGAGAGGCCTCCGACAATCGGGAGACCCCGGACCCAGCGCCTCCCCCTCCCAGCCTTCTCCTCCCCTGCTCTGCTACTGCATGCAGTCACTCCTTGGCCTCTCCACACTTCCTGCCTAAGCCCCCTCTGCTGTCAGAGTGCTGGGCTCAGTCTTTTCTAGGATACTGTTGCCTTTTCTAATCTTTATTTTTATATCCCCTTCTCTTTTCAAATTACTTTTATTGGTACATTTAGATACAGTGACCACCATCACAGGAAATCTGCGCCCATACATGACATATCCTGATTCTGTGCTTCCCATCCCCTCCCTTCCACCTCTCTTCACCTCGTTATTTAAAAAACCTTTGATTCTATTTTTTTCTCTTTTTCTTTTCTTCCTTCCTTTCTTCTTTCCTTCCTTCCGTTCTTCCTTTCCTCCCCCCCCCAGTTCCCTTTCCCATTTTCTTCCTTTTTCACAGTATCTGTATGTTATCAGTTAGAGACAAAAGAAACAGAAGACCAGATTAATAAATTAATAGACCCAGAGGACTCCTGAACTTTATCTCGCTTCTTGTTTATTGAGGGCTGAAAACAGGCTAAGGAATGTGTATAACTAACTTGTTCTAAACCATCATTTACATCGCCTTCAAGCATTCACCAGACTGTAAGTTTAGTTGGTGCTATCCCAGGTAAAGGAACAAAGACCAGCCAGGGTGCCTCCAGGAATCTGTTGTTCCCTGTATCCCAGCTTGAGGAATTACACGGGAAGACACGCTTCCCTGGCCCTGTTTTTTGTTCCTTGCTTCCTAGGGGCAGTAGGCTTATATCAAATATCTATTATACATTTTGACAGTCACACTTCTGTGACTCCAGAGAAACAATGGGATATTTACACACGTGCATCCAGTTTATTTCACTTAAGAGTATGATCTCGGGGCAACTCTACTTAGCTAAAATGTCTCAAGATTGTCCTTTATGGCTGAGTAGTACTTCACTGCATTAAAAAAAAACCCATATCTTCTTTATCCATTCATTGGCCAGTGAGCATCTGGGCTGTTTCTAGGATTTAGGTATCATAAACTCTGCTGCTACATACATGGGTGTGCATATATCCCTATGGTATGATGTTTGTAATTCTTTCGGGAAGACATCAAGAAGGGGAATAGCTGAGTAGTAGGACCTCTAGTCCTAGTTTTTTGAGGAATCTCCACACCGATTTCCTCACTGGCTACAGCAGTCCACACTTGCAGCAACAGTGCAAGAAGCTTCCTGTCGCCCCACAGCCCTCCAGCATCTGTTAGGGATAGAATTTTTAATGACAACCATCCTTTGTGGAGTGAGATAGAATCTCAGTGTTGTTTTAAGCTGCATCTCTCAAATGAGCAGTGATGCTGAACATTTTAAAAAATATACATATTTACCATTTGTACTTCTGGGAAGTTTTGATTCATTTCAGATGCTTATTTTTTGGATTGGGTATTTAAATTTTAGTGTTCTGTGTTTTGTTTTAGTTCTTTATACATTCCAGATATTAGTAGCACAATTGATTCTTCTCGTGACCCCATTCTCAGATCTCAACTAGAGATTTCAAGAGTACAAAAGAATAAAGATTAGGATAACGGTTGGTGGTTTTCCAAAACTGGGACTGCGCCCAGTCTGTACACGGAGCCACGTCTCAGGCCTGTTTGCCCTTTTTACCATGAGATGGGGACTTGCCAGGCCTGCACCCTGCTGTCTGCACCTGACTGCTGCACAGCTGAGCCCGCTGTGGCCGGGCTGTCCACACGCTCGTAGCACTCGTCACCACGTGCCTGCAGTGATGGATTCATGACCAGTCTTGGTTCACCTGTGCTCCTTCGGGTCCTCCCTAGATCATCTAAGAAAGAAATCTCAGCTGTTTCCTTCAAAACCTTTTCTATATGTTGCACATCAGTTTTTTGTTTTTTGTTTCTTGTTCCAACTTGCTATGGTCTTTATTAGTTCAGAAGTTGCTCCCCACATAGTGGGGATGGGAAAAGGGTGCTGGTCTCCTTCGCCCATGGGGCACAGGGCCAGCCACTCTCTGAATTTTGGGCACTCAGCTGTCAAGGGGCCCCTGAAGTGCCCCTGTGGAGGAGGTAGAATGAGAGACAAGGAGGAGGGTGCCCAAGCACACTGCACATGGTGGATCTCAAAACAGGGCCCAGAACTCAGCATCCTGGTCAGAGGTGGTGGCTCATGCTGTGACCCCAGCACTTGGGAGGCATTCAAGGAGGATGAGGCAGGAGTGGCAACTTCAAGACTTAGTGAGACCCTCTGTTCAAAGGGGTTTTGGAGGAACACCTGCAAGGACCCAGGAGTGCTGGCTGGGGTCTGTAGGCCAGCTGGATGTGGCCTGGGACAAGTGTGCTGCAAAGCCTCCATCTCGTTTATAAATTCAGGGTGACAGTGGCAGGGCTGTCGCAGAAGTTACTGAAGGTCCAGGAGAGCTATTAGTGTGTTCTTTATTGTACTGTGTATCCGTGGATATGATAATGATTAACTCACATAATCAGAACCTTGGGGGGCCTAGGGCTGTGAATTCCAGGGCACTGACTGCCTGCAGGACCTCAGTACACTTGGGCCCCATCTGAGCTTTCGTTTTAAGTATGTAGCACTCATGCACGGAGGAGCTGCGGGCCCTCCACTTCACTGCTTTCCCGTCAGATCTTTAGGAATGAGCTCCTGTGATGCCCACGAGGCGACATCACAGTTGTGATTGACAGTTACCCTTTAGGGTCTCTGAAGCTCTCCGGTGACTGTCTACACTTTTCTTGATCATCTCAGAGTTTTTTTTAAAGTGCAATTCACATAAACAGGTTTCTCTATCTCTTGAAAACTACATTTCTCCTCCATCTCTTTGCTTTTTTTGTCCTCTAAAAAGAAACCAAGTCAGACTTCGTGACATCACTCAACATGTTGCTCTGCTTTGTGCCTGGACTCTTTTTAATTTAGTAGCTAAAGAAGCCTCACTGACCAATCCCACTGGCTCGCACCTATAATCCCAGCACTTTAGGAGACTGAGGCCGGAGGATTACAAGTTTGAGTCCCACCTGGGTGACTTAGCAAGACATTGTCTGAAAATAAAATAGAAAAATAAGAAAGGCTGCAGATGTAACTTGGCGCAAAGCCTGGGTTCATCCCCTGGTGCCAAAAATCAGAGGAATGAACTGTACTGTGAGCAGGTGCTTTGGGGCTCCATCTCATTAAGAGCCGCGTTTCCATCAGAGGACACAGCGTCTCCTCTCCAAGCAGTGTGGTGGCCGTCACCTCGGCTCACTAGGCACAGGCAAGCTGTGCCACTCCCTTCTTATTCTTTCGCCTGTGCCAACCCTTCAGAGAATCTTGTTCAAACAAGGTGAAAAGCAACATGAAGCACACACATCCGTCTCCCCAGGGCTGCTTCACCAAGCCCATCTGAATGGCCCATCACCTGCAGGGGAATGTAGGTCGCCTCCTCTCTGCCCTTGACCTTGAAATGCCTGGCGGCTACTCTTTCAACTCAAGTCCCACTGGACCTCTGCCCCAAAGGGGGCAGCAAGAGAAGGAATATGGAATACACAGATACTTCGCAAGTGCTTTGCAGGGTGCCCGCCTAGGCCATGGTGGATACTACTTTTAGACACTGAAGACAAATGCACTGAAGCAGTTAAACCCCTAATTGTATGAAAGCCTACAATAAGGACACAAAGAGTCCCTGTGCTACAGCCCTTGAGTGGGCCCTGGGAACATTACCAATGACTCAAAATGTGCTAATTTTAAAGTAAACACCACGCCTCTCCAAAAGAGCTAGCCATATGTCCATGTGCTGTGCTGCAGCCGTGGTGTCTCCGTGGGAGGAGCTGTTCCTGCTGCAGGGACTGTCATGCCCAGAAGGGACAGACAGACAGAGCCCGCGAGCTCAGCACCCAAGGCAGGGGGTTGCTAGCCATGGAAGTGGCCAGCTCCATTACAAGCTGTTTCGCCCTAGAAAATCAGCTGATGTATGTTCGCCCCAATTGAACAGTGAGAGGGACATTGACTGACGAGGCCCTGTGCCAGTGTGTTGAGTGGCACTCTCCTAGTAGCTCTCTGAGGCAGCCCAGAAAGGGGACAGGCCCAGACAGGAACCAGGTCTGTGAAAGTCCTTGTTTCAGGTCTGAATGGGAGGCATTAAGCCTGCCCTTATGTGGGCTGAGGCCTCCCTGGCCTTCTGCAGGGCCTCCTGCCAAGCCCAGCAGTCCTTTAGCTGAGGAGGCCAATGGGGGGTGGGGCAAGACAAGGCGGAAACAACAGTGTTCTGTAGACAGGAAAGGTTCTTAATTTGTGCCTTTTTGTGTTTGACAAAATGAATAGGCTTTCCACATAACAAAAATAACAGAAGATATTTGCCAAATAATGCAAAGTGAGAGAATTGAAAACACACAGGACAGTTCGGAGCTGTGGTGCACTGTCCCGAAGGTTTTGCCTCTAACAGTGGAAGGGGCACAGGACTGTTTGATGACTGTGGAGAGAGGAGGGACCTGCGGAATGGAGGGGAAATGGGATTAAAATAACCAAGATGTGATACACCTATGTACCAGCTTCCCAAGATGAGCACGATCACTTCACACTGAAAATGTGTACTACCAATAAGAAGATAAAGAATAAAAGATTCCACTCAATGTATAATGTTGCTGATGCATGTCTGTATGCAGAACCACACAGGAAGAGTTCCAGGGAAATCATCCTGAAAATTGGGTGGTGTCCCATACCTAATCCCAGCACTCTAGGAGGCTGAGGCACTAAGCTCAAAAGTGAGTGCAGCTGAATGAGACCCTGCCTCAAAAAGTAACGAAAGGGCAGGGATGCAGCTCTGTGCAAAGGTCCTTGATTCATTCCTCAGTAGTGACAAAAGAAACACCAAAAAGCTCTCCTGTGCTCAAAAATATTTGGCCTACCCTGGTGCTTCGACCTTGACCAGGGCCCAAGGGAGGGCGAGTCCTTTGCAGGACCCAGAAAAGCTTGTTACGCTCGAGCCCCTTCCTGTCATGCCCTGGATTGGGGGTGTCTTCTCAAGAAAGTGCGGGGTGCACAGGGTGGAGGGGAAGGCGAGTGGCAAGCGACCACAGAGCAGCCAGAGCCCCGCACCCTCACAGGGCCAAGAGCCTGCCAAGCAGCGAGCAGCCGAGGCAGTCACCGCCCCACTGCAGAGCCTTGTGCTGCTATCTGAAGAGTGAGCAGCACCTCTGAACCAGGCAAGAGGAGCCCTTGCCTGGCCTGCGCCACGCCAGGAAACCCCCAGCTCCTCCCAAGGGCCATCCCCGAAGCAGGAGTGGCCTCCTGCACCCTCCTGCTACCTTGCAGGCAGGGCAGAGGGGTCTTGCAACCTGGCCCTAGCAGCTTCCAGCTAGCTAAAAGGCCCAGCCAGACTCAGGAGACCTGAGGTGGACCCTAGGACCTCACCCTGGAACATGCCACGGATTCTGAGCCCAGCCCAACTCCTGGCCTGGGAGACTTGCCTGGCAGGGTGCTGCAAGACATCCCCCACCTGCAACCGCCTCCTCAGGGGCCTCAGAGTAGTTGATGCAGGTGCCCTGCTGGATCTCCCAGAACCCTGGGCAGTGTTGCACACTGCTCCTCCTCATCCACACCTCCTCCTCCATCCTCACGCAGCAGATGCTGCTGAGAAAACCGAAGTGATGGAAGAGACTTCCACAGTTCCTGCCACCACCTGCCACCCACTGGCATCTGGGAACCACGTCTGATGGATGTGCATGCCATGCTCTGGGGCCAGACCTCCACCCCCACCTGCGGAGGAGGATGCTTCAGCTCCCTCAGCCCTACACGATCACTTGTATTGTGTCCACATAGCAGCCCACCAATTTGCAGACATGCTGTGGTCATTCTGAACTTAAGGTGTTTTCTTGATCCTGGTGCTCTTGCCAGCAGTCCCAGGCTGCTTCTCTCCTCCCCGCACCGTGAAGCTCCTGCTGTGTGCTGTGCGCTCGGCTGGCAGCTCACTCCACAAGGCTCAACCGCATGGTCAGGCCTCAGCTGAAGCAGCGCATCCCCCCTTTTCACCAGTGTGCGCACGGGTCTGTCTTCTCCCTGCATGTCCACGCTGTGTGGCCTGTGGCTCTTGCTCCAGCTCTCTATGCTCACACCGCTGGTGCCTCGTGTTCTTTCGGGGATCTCAGTACGGTGGATGCACAGACAAACAGACAACACCAAGGCGCCATGCTCTGCCCGGCCCACGGTAACAGCCATCTCAGCTCACCAAGTGGACGGATGCACCCAGGCTTTCCCGCTGTCCTCTCCCACCCATAGTCTTCCACACCTCACCTCTGGGCAGCTCCCCTACTGATACCTCAGGTCAGAGTCCTATACTGGAAAAAGAAAAGGAGAAACATCCAACTAAGAACTGCAGATAAACCTGAAATCCTTCAGAAGGTAAGCAAAAAGACAGGCATACAATAGAAGAAACCAGGGATTATAGTCAGATGCTGAACAGGTAAATAATAGGTCTTCAAGAAAGAGACCAGGATATCAGAGAGGGGAGGATCATTAAAGAAATAATTCAAGAAAAACATTTTAGAGCTGGAAGGCAGTTTACACAAAGACCATTACAAGACTGAAGACAGTACCGGCCCTCTAAGAACCCAGGATAGGCACATTATGTCAGGTGGAAAAACAATCCTACAACTTGTGTCAGCCAACTTTGCCACCAAAATTATCCCAGCACAGCAGCCCAAAGGAGCGAGGTGTGTTTAGGCTCACAGGTTCCGTCCAAAGCTGACAGGTCCCACTGGCATGGGGTGGGAGAAGGGGAGTGAGAAGCGCTCGCCGGCTTTCTACTCTCCTTCCATCCAGGCCGCTTCTGGGCACCACCACATTCAGGGCGAGCCCCCCAGCACATGCCAGCCCTCGGGAAACCCTCAGGGACTCACTCCGAGGTGTGGCTCAGTGTTCTCCTAGGCATGCCTCAATCAAAGCACGACAAATCATCACACCACAGTATTCTATACAGAGGAGAAAGCAGCATGAAGCCTGTGAAACCTCCGACTCGCAGCAGCAAAGGCATTTCCTACGTAGGATTCTAAACAGTCAAGCTACGATGAGGTGCTGGGGTAGAGTGAAGACATCTTTCCTGCACACAGGCTGCAAGCCATCTCCCTCCACCACAAGGAGCTGGGCAGCCCTCATGCTCTCTGGGCAGCCTCTGGGGGAGCTCGGGGCTATGGGTGGGAGAGGTCTACAAATTCTTTGTCAGGAGACAAAGGTGAGCGTAAAGCGGTAACTTCCCTACAATCCCTGTGGGAAAGGGTGAGCCTGGGAGACCCCAGGACTGTGACCTTCTGCTGGGCCTGGTGTATTCTGCAGCCAGCACTTTGCGGGCTGGGCTGGGCTGGGCTGGGAGCCTGCACTGTGCCACCTGACCCTGTGAGAGGCATGAGGCCATCTTGTGCAGGCACGAGTGGGAGGTAGCACAGAACCTGCAACATCCCAAGGAGGAATGAAACAAAGCAAAAGCCACAGTGCTGAGCCTTCAGCCTCTCCAAGTTCTAAGTTTTGAGCAAGCTTGCAATCACGGGTTCTGAAGAAAGAGTGCACACACGCGCGCACACACGCACATGTGTGGGGCTCCAGCCTGTGGTGAGGATGGGATCCGGAGGCTGGACACACTGGGTTTTCATGCTAGCCCCTTGGCAAGGAGCCTGCTGTCCACCTGAATGCACCCACATCTCCAGCCCTGCCAGGACAACACTTACCCACACCCAAGTGTGGTAGATCCCATACTTATCCTTATTTTCAGAAAGGAACCTAGGCTCAGGAGACCACTGAGGATCTCACAGGAAGTGGCAGGGCAGAGAGGCACAGCACCAGTACAACAGCACCTGCATGCCTGCACCACACAGCTGGGCTGTCCAGTGAGATATTTACCTCCTCTGGAGGCCCTCTGCTCCTTAGGACAGACACCACTGTCAGCCCAGGCCCAGAGAGTACAACACAGTGTGGCTGGGCCAGCATCATTGGCCCTTGGTCCTCTTCTTCCCCTTCCGCCCAGGGACACACATGCTGCACTGGAAAACAGATGCAGGATGATTCTTCCCCTCCCTGCTTCCTGCTGGGCACTTAGCACACTTGCTGGATTAAGGGTTCAGGTTCCTCCGACCCTCTGGAGATAGAGCTGTGAGAGGGGGGGTGACATTTGCAGTGCAACCTGTGTTCATCTCAGCCCAGCCATCTGTGCCCACCAGGGCTTCAGTGGGCCCCACTGGACCATGAAGGAGCCCACAGCCTTGGGCTTGTCAGGAGAGGCAATGGACAGAGCACACCGGGACCGCCACTTCCCAAACCCCCAGCACCCACAAACCTGAAGCAGAAAAGCTGTTAGGTCTGGAGAAGAGGTCTACTTGGAACTCACTGCTGCTCTCTTCAGCACACTCTGGTGCAAGGAGTCAGGGATGTACAGCCAGCATCTTCCATTGGTGTTGGGGTCCGCCTCCATCGCAGGGCACCTCCTGCATCCCGATGCCCAACTGCTCATCTCCCACAGCCCCCTGCTCCCCGCTTTGAAGCCCAGCTTGCAATGTTTATTCTTTATCTCAATACCTGACAACATATTTTATGAGTGACTTAATTGAAGCTCTGATAAAAACCAGGAAGCCTGTATCCAGATAAAAATGTTCATCTGTATATAAAATTCTGCATAGTATCTGGCAGGCTCTTAGCTTCCCAAGTATACCCACCACACACCCAGCTTTTCACTGGACTTGGAGGTTCATGAAAGCAGAGTCCTGGACTAGGGACTTAGCTGGGCAGTCTAAGTACCTGCTTGGCAAGCACAAGGACCCAGGTTCAGTCCCTGGTACTGCATGCTGTGCTGTGCTGGCCACTGAAACTGGATGTGGTGGCATACACCTGTAACCCCAGCACTGAGGAGGCTGAGACAGGAGGATCACTGAGTCTGAGCTGTATAGCGAGACCCTGTATCAAATAAATAGATAGATGATAGATAGATAGATAGATAGATAGATAGATAGATAGAGTCCTTAGGAGCTATAGAGAGGAACCAAGGAGGGAGTATATGAAGATTTAGAAAAACATTTTAGGGAATTTGGGCTTTAAACTTAAGATAGCCTAGTTTCTGAATTTAGCAAGTGAAGCAGTAGAGATGAAACTGCCTTGCTAACATAAAGGTGTTCCCAGTGACAGCAAACAGTTGTAGAGCAGGCTGCAGGGAGCTAAGACGACTGAGGCCGAAGAAGGGCCCTGTGAGGGTCCTGCTTTGTGTGCTGACCAGGCCCCAGGGCCTCTTTTGGTCTCAGGGGCTTGCTTCTGCATCGGGCATGTGGGGCAGAGCACTGAAGCAATTTAGAACTGTCTGAACACTGCAAGAACCGCCTGGTCTTTACCTGACTGGCCCCAGCACCAGCTGCAGACCTGGGCAGGCCTGCCACTTTCTCACACCCAAGAAAGTGGCAATGATGTCATCTGCCTCCCTGTACTGTTGAGAAGGAATGGGTGCCACGTAATTCTAGGTCCACCCCTGCGGCTGCTACTTGTCCTTCCAGGTTACAGAAGGTCTAGCTGGAATCGAAGGCAAGAGCGTAGGCAGAGTCAGATATCAGAGCATGAACGCCAGCCACATTTTCACACGAAGAACCAAATTCTCAAACAGGAACCAGTGCTCTGACCCATATCACTGCCCAAACAGACAAGAGCAAATGAAGATTCCACAGCCATCACCACAAAACTGTTTTACTAACAAAACCAAAGAATCCCAAACACTTTTTGTGCACATCAACTTCTTTCCATCAGATTTTAAAATGGTACTGTGCATGTATACATTTTAAAATTTTAGACACATTTTGGAGAACACAGTTGTGGACACAAACAAGTCCAATAAATGGAATGAGATGTTTTGAAATCTGATCTTGAATATTTAGAATGGTTAAACAGATGTCTGTAAATCCCCTATCCTGGATGGTGTGTGCATGTCTCCTCTGCTTGTAGGAACTGTGAGCCAGCCCTTCACACAGCATCCTACATAGCACACAAGAGGAAGCAGGTCCACAGAGAACCACAGAGCTGCACATCCACCAGCAGCTACTGGGTAGCAGCAAGGTGCCAACCCCGCAGGCTTTAAAAACCCTGAAAATAAGAGCTCCTCCATTTACTCCACACTATCTTATCTTCCCCTTAGCACGTTGGCTAGAAGGGTAGGCACTCTTCTGCATACATGCTCAGGAGCAAGTGCACCTGGGCAGACGCAGGTAACTAAGAGTCACTGTGGCTGGAAGCAGGGTATCCCTGGTGGCCTCCTGCAAGATGACTGAGAGCCCAGGGATTCTGCGAGCCCCACACTCTCTCTCCCAGATAGGAGGTAGGCAGGCCTCCTTGGCAAGCCCTGCTGTGTCATTCTTTGATGGCGTGGGTGGAAGGGTAGGAACCATGCTGCTAGATGGGACTTGGTAGTGCGTGAGGTTCTCTAAAACATTCCCGTCAACTACTTGAGGGCATGGACTCCTCTGAAAAGCCATCAGCAGGCAGGAATTCACAAAATGCTTTATCATGAGGACTGAAGCACCAAGCTAACATGGAAGAAACTAATCATGACTTAGAAACAGGGCTGTCTGCAAGGAGGAGATTCAAGGGCATCCCTTAGGGACTGAAGGTCACACGTCTAGGGTGCCAGACATAGAATTCAGCAATGCCCGGAAAACACACGTGCATGAAGGTGACTGGACTTCACGATGGATATTCTTCCTTTCTTTCTATAAAGACTGAAAACCAGGACCAATGAACCCCTAAATGCCCCCTGTAGACAAGGACCAGGCCACTCCAAGTCCTGTCTTCTGTAATTCGTACCTTAGGTCACACAGGAGTCTTAGAAAGTCCTCGGCCTGATGACAAAAACTCACCTAGAATTCTATATGACAGAATTACTAAAGGTAGGGGGCATTAATCCAAATTAATATCCCTTTAAGAAAATGTCATGCAGATAACACTGTAATTTCCTACTAGGAATGTATCCACCCAAATTTAGACTTAGGACAATTTTCAACTAGCTCTATGTACTTGCAACTCAGCTTGTTTCAAACGTTTGATAATCTATCACCCATTTCCAATTTATCCACTGTCCCTATAATAATGAAGTCACCATTTGGTACAACTGGGATGGAAGCCATCACAGTAATACATGCCTGGGCGAATGCTCTAGCCTTACCAGTGCTCAGTCCCGGCTAGTCAGCATGTGGTCAGGAAACATCACTCAGGGCATCATGCCGCTCACCACCAGGCTGTCCTGGTCCTCAAGGAGCCCTGCTGACCTCAGGTGAGGGTCATGAAACAGTCCCCGCAATCCCTCCTACTTCTCAGCAGCCCCAGACCAGCCCAACACATGGACCGGGGTGGCTCTGACCGCGCTTTCCCGAATGTCCCAGCAGATTCCCTCCTGCCTACTGTTCCTGTTCAGTGTTTGCAGTGCTGGGCTTTTTGGCATTCTTCAGAAAGGCGCCCGTGGAAAATGCCACGAGCTCAATGGGAGGCCACCCATGATGACCCTTCTAACATACAGGAGACCTCCTAACAGTTCTTGTCTGTCCACAGAGACGACACCCTTACGCGGCCGCCAATGGAACCTGTGCAAGCCAAGCACCGCGCGCATGAAGAGAACAGCTCACACCTCCGGACACCACCAGGGAACATGCAAGCACTACAGGAAATGGATATGAAGAAATCGTATTTCACACACTGAGGGCACACTGTCACAAATGCTGAGGGGATGGCTTCTGTCACTCATGCTCTAACTCGAGGGTCTCTGCAATGCAGGTGAGAAGCAGAAGGTGTCTGCTTCTTTTCTTTCAGGATTCAGAGTTGGTTGTGTCAGGCACTGAGCAGTCTGGAGGCTTTTGGTCCAACAGGTGTTTTAGTTGTCTTATTGCACCTTTTTAATCTCTCTGGGCAGAGCCAAGTTCAAATGCTGGGAACCGTGACGTCTCTGGCACGAGGACATCGGAGAGAAAGTGAATAGCTCCAGCCATGCCTGCAAAGCAAGAGCGCAGCTTAGGGTGGCTCTTGGGCAGTATCTGACACAGGGACTTCCGGTGTCTCAGGGCCCTGCATTTTCATGTCTAGACTCAAGCCTAACAGGAACTTAATAAATCACAAGTATTTAGGAAGAAGTAATTATAAAACTATAATAGGAGCTAATGTTGAAAGTTCAGAAAAGAACAGTAACAGATCATCCGTACAAATAACAGCAACTGGTGGGCGGCTGCATGTGTGACAGACAGACTATAATTCAGGAAAATAACAGTCCAACAGAAGGACTGAAATGTTTTCATCTCTCTGTGTGTGCTTGTGTATACATGGACTCACTTGTAAACCGCAGCTACCAAGGCAGAAGCTAACTAGCAGTTCACATGTTTGGTAAGACCTTTTGGGACTGGAGCTTTCTTTCTGTCAGCCTCATGCAGTCACAGGGTGCTCTTTAGCAGCGGCTGCAACTAGAGTATGTGACGCTGGTACTACTCAACCAGCCCACTAACAAGTCTGAAACAGTTCTGGTTAGGATTAAGGCTTCAAGTGCTATACCTACCTCAGAGCAGGTAGCCTGCCCACAATATGATGAACAGAGAGAAGCTTGTCCCTCCCTCCCTTACTGATTTTGCTACCTTCTGTTTGCCATGAACTGTCCTCTGCAAAGCCACCCTGCCCCTGGAGCCAGCAGGACTGAAACCGCTACCAACTGTGAACTATATAAACCTTTTCTCCCATCACTTGTGTTAGGTATTTTGCCCTGGCAATGTGCAAATTAACTGAGACATTTCCATATAATTTAATGGTTTATTTTATTATTATTATTATTTTTTTTTTTTTTCAGAACTGGGGATTAAACTCGGGCCCTTGCGCTTGCCAGGCCAGTGTTTATTCTACTGAGCCATCTCCCAGCCCCTAATGATGTATTTTAAAGAACTACCCAGCTTGCTGTGAGCCCATCCATGTCAGACCCTATGACAAGGGAAATGGGGGGAGCAAGCTTGCCTCCCTTCACTGATCAGCAGGCCTTTCCCACCTTTCCCACTGTCCACAAGCGCTTCACAGGTACTAAGGACACTGGAGGAACTGGCAGGACAGAGAAAGGGCATGGTGAAGACATTCACCATTGTTTTCAGCAGCACCCTGTCCTCCCCGTGGTCACTGTGGCTTTGAAGTTATTACTCAGGAAGGACCAAAGGCACCAGTGTGAAGTCCCAGGGAGGAGCGAGCCCACCCACGCAGCAAATGCTAACAGCCTACCTTCAAAGAGGGAGTAGGGCCTGTCGGGGATGCGGCACCCGTGCGCTCCATAGTCCAGACACCACTCTGCAAACTGACAGGAAAGACAGCCTTGTGAGAACAGCACTCTGGATGGACAGCCCTGCAGGGAGCTCACAGGAACTGCAGCCAGAGGCACGCAAGAGGCAAGTGGGGCGCTGGGCTGTGCTGGGCTGAGCTGCAGTGTCTGCCCTGTGGCCAGCCCTGTGAGGTTCAGCTCTGCTCCTCCCTTCCAGCTGCAGAGAAGTCTGAGGTCGAAGCTCTCACCCAGCTTCATACAGAAGAAATCTGTATGAAAGCAGCCTTCTTCTCTGCCTTCAGTGGGTAGCTCGCAGCGTGGGAGCACTCAGCGTATGCTGGAAAACAACCCCTACTCTGGCTTCTCAGCCCCTGCTGAACGCTGGCCCCATGGACCTCCACCCCCAGAGCTTGTCTTGTAGCAACCAGCTTGGCCCTTCTGCCTCTTCAGCAGAGTTTTCTGTATTATTATAATAGACCTCCTTTTTTGCTTTAAGCTAACCTAATTTGACAATTTGTGTATTAATCCTAAGTGTTAAATTCAATGAATAAAAAATTCAGAACATATAACATAAATTTATTTTGCTTTTCACCTTCCAAATCTACTTACTTTTTTAGCTTGTTTAAAGCTTGTTTTACACTGTCTACCTGGTTTTCCCAAGAAAACACTGAGGTGTTTGTTTTGTCCACATTAAAACAAAACAATTGCACTAAGTTCTATGGGTTCCACATTCAACATGTGTCTAGATCTCCTTTAGCATCACGGGATGTGCTCTGGTATAGACAAGGTTTCGCTATTCATGATCAGTGGGGGAGCTCCAAGCCCTGACTCATCTTTCCATCATTACCCCTGGTAACCTTTCTAAAAGAAGGGGTCCTAATTCCTAACTAACACTGATCGCCAAGTATTAAAGTTACCTGAGGGCTTGAAAGATATTGGTATATGGACTTCTTCCTCTACTTGATCTGGACAAGGGGCAAAACCAGGTCTGAGAATGGCTCACCTACAGACCAGGCCCCTCCCACCATCTGCCCCTCACCAACACAGGTCTAGGCACTCAACCTGCTGCTTATCAACAGAGGACCACTCGCTGTGGCATCACACAGCACTGGACTTGGCTTTCTAAGGACGCGAGGTGCTGCTTCATGCTCTAGCTTAGTGTGAGCCCTCCTCCCCACCACCCAGACCACCATTTTCTGACCCATCTGCGAAACTCCATCTTTGAAGAAACAGTGGCGTCTCAAGCCCTCCTGACACCCATGCACATTCTCCCTGTAGCTTTTCACCTCCCGCTGTAACTATCATCAGGGCTGCTGAAGCCTGCAGGATCCGGCTGCTTCCCACCTGTGCCTCAACCCACACCCTAGCCACACGCACGTCCTGCAGTACCCTGGTCTCCACATTTCCAGCCTGCAGATCTGTAGTTTGCTTTCCTTTTAGCATCCTTTAGACTAACTTCCAGCTGACCTTCAGGTCTTGGCCTGGATGCCACTTTCTGCCTTCCCAGGACTGAGCTGTGCTCTGCCCCCTTGATGGCTCCCACAGATCCTGTGGTCTCCCACACGTGGGCCCCACGGACACCTGTACACTGAGAAGCCACAGAGGGTCAGAGTGAGGCACATGGTGCTACGAGACGTCCACTGTCCAGAGGGAAGCGTGCAGAGCACACGGTCACTGTGCGTGCTCTGGTAACTCTGCCTCGCCCCTCCTGTGTGTGTGACATTGTGAGAGCTGTGCACAGCCATAATATGTGCAAGTGCCTGATGCATCTTGCTTTGTGCCATTGTCCACATGATCAGAGAAGAGTCATGAATTCTCCTGCGTGTCACTATTCTAGGTCCTGATGCAGGGCAGTTACCCAAGCTAATGGGACATGGAGCTTACATTGTACTGGTGTGACATGCTCAATAACCAGGAAAAATACACACGATAGCTGTGCACGCTCCTTCAGCCAGGAGTCTCAAGGCCTACAGACCTCCCTACACTGACATGGGAAAGCCTGGGGCCACTGTGCAGCCTTTGGAGGGAAAGCCTCCCCAGTCAGGGCTAAGAGTAAGGGCACGAGCATCGTCCCTCCATCCTCCAGGAGATCTGGCCAGGAGGCATGCACGGGACCTGGGGAGAGTGCAGGCATGAAGCGCTGTGCACCTGAGGAGTGTGGCTTTGGCTTGCAGTACGCTCTGAGCAGGGACAACTGGCATCATGTGCCTATGGTCCCGATGGTCCTCGGAACACCTTGGCAGATGGAGAATATTTTTCCCATTGTTACAAATGAAGACAAGGAGCTGACACAATGTGACTGTACCTAGGCAATGTGACTGCGGAACACATGTCCTGAGGAGCTGTCTGCATGTGTCACCCTGGGCTGTGGACAAGACACCACAGCACTGCGGAGCCCAGGACAAGGCTGTGCAGCAGAAGCCACCTCACAGGAGAGCCAAATGGAGGCCGAGGAGAACGGTCATGGTGGGGGCCCTCTCACCTTGCAGGCTCGGTACAGGTACTTCTTGTCCTGTGTGAGGTGGTAAAGGGACAGGAACGAGTAGCCATTCCCAGCAGTGCCGTGGCAGATGCCATAACCCTTCCGGAGAAGACCTCGCTGCCAGATCACGTCGCTGCACTCCATGGCCTCTTTCAGGTACTTCTCCTCCTTAAATACCTGGAACGTGACAACCAAGGCAATGTTAGCAAGAGGCTAACAGTTACCAGAATGCTCCGCCTGAGGCTTGACAGTACTCTTCTGTTGTTATTGCACTGGGAGGCTGAGATGGGAGGCTCCTGAGGGCGAGTCCTGCCTGCTCAGCTCAGTAACTTGGAGCACTTTGTCTCAAAACAAGGGGCTGCAGAAATATTTCAATGTGTAGTCCCTGGTTCAACCCCAGCAAACCAAAAACCAAGCAAACAAAAACTTCCTCTTTCTGGTTAGAAAATTATACATTAGGAAAACAAAAATGCCATTCAGGTAAAAAAAAAAAAAAGTTAAAAATTAAAAATCACAACATGACACATAGCCTCTTACAAGGTCAAACTATTTCTCTTGTCCTCCAATTCATAGTTTTGCAGAAATAATTCTAAAATGTAGCTTTAAAAATTAATACTGAACTGGGCATGGTGGCAATAACTGATCCCAGCACTAGAGGGGCTGAGGCAGGAAGATCACCATGAGTTCAAGGTCAGCCTGGACCACATAGTGAGACCTTGTCTCAAAAAACCAAAAAATATGGGGGCTGGGAAGATGGCTCGGTAGGATAAGCGCTTGACTGGCAAATGACAAGGATCTGAGTTCAATCCCCAGTTCCACAAAAAAATAAAAAAATAAAATTAAAATTAAAATAAAAAAAGAAAAAAATAAAATTTTAGGGGCTGGGGAGATGGCTGGGAATAAGCGCTTCCCTGGCAAGCGCAAGGGCCTGAGTTCAATCCCCGGTTCACCAAAAAATTAAAATAAAATAAAATAAAATAATTGTATTAATATTAAGTAGCACATTTTGCAAGTGGGAAGGGGACTAATGGAGATGTGCTATGTTCACCCACCGGCTCCTGGAGGGAGCGTGAGGGGTGTACTGCAAGTGTGGGCGAGAAAACCCTCTAATTTATAAACACCTAAAGTGGCTCCTTTCCTTGTCAGACACTTCACCACAGACCACAGCACTGTTCTTGGGACACACATGCTGCAGTCGCGAGTCCCCTCAGTGAAGGCAGCCGAGCCATCGATGCCCAGCACCCACCCTGGCTCAGCCTGCGTGTCTGTGAGGGCTGCAGAGCCCACAGCGTGGGCCTGAGAGAGTGCTCACACAGTGGGACACAGAAAGGCTGCGGTCTTGGAGCAGCAGCTGGTGGCAGATTCAAAGCAGCTCCCACAGCACTTCCGTGGCCCGCTGCAGAGGCGGACAGCAGAGGGGGCCAGAGGATGCTGCTCTCACTGGCTCCGCAGTCCCCTGGTATCCCTGAGGACTGAACCCAAGACCTCGGCCCTGAGCTGCATCCCCAGGTCTTTTAGCTTTTATTTTTAGAAAAGGTCTCTCTAAGTCACTGTGCTACCCAGCCTGGGCTTGATCCTCTGGCCTCTGCCTCCCAGAGTGCTGAGGCTGCCCCTGTGCACCACTACCCCAGCGCAGGCTCCAGCCTCTCTCCCACGCTTCTCCTCTTTCTTCCCACACTCTGTAACTGCTCCCTGGCCCTTCTCTGGCGTCTGTCATTCATACTGTCCTGCCTCAGCCAGGCTGCTCCAGCTCATGTGAGCTGCAGTGCCAAGGAGCAGAGGTCACAGCTAGGTGGGCCCACTCCGCGATCCTGAGCAGTGGCCTCCTCGGCCCCAGGCTGAGAAGGGTTCTGAGACTGTGGTATAGAAGGGGAAACACAGGCAGCACGACTAACGCCCAGGCAAAACCCCTTCTCTCCATAGAAAAGCAGCCAAAAGGTGGGCTCTGGGTCCGATGGCCCAAGCCTGTGTCTCAGCTCTTACTGTGCGACCTTGGACAACCACTCAGGCCCCGTGTCTTACTTTTCTCAGCTATGAAAGGAGGATGACACGGCCTGCTGTGAGCAGGTCTGCTGTGAGGACTGCAGTGAGATAATGTGCTAGGTGTTCAGCACAGGGCGTGGCACACCACAGGTGCAGACCACTGCCAAGCTCTACCAATCAGAATCTTCCTGTGTCACACTGCTAGCATGAATGCCTACTCTTGTCAATGGTCCATTAAGCTTCTTGAAATGACTTGTAAAACAAAACACTCTTATCTACCCTAAAGAAACAATCAGGCAAAACAGCAGGTGAAAAGCCACTGTCTTTGGCTGTGGCCTGAAGTCCCACAAGGAGCAGGTTAGCTCCAAAGCAAACCCCATTTGCTCCTTGCTGGCGCTCCCGGATGGGAAGGGAGCCCCTCCGGCTCCCCTGGTAAGAGGTGGTGGGAGGATGGCCCCATAACGTCACTTTTGTTTCTGGGCATCAGCAGCACCCTTTCTTGCCCTGTCACATTCATGCTTTATGAGAAAAGCTACTTTATTGTGAACATATTTGAGGGTTTAAGAGCCACAGAAAACGTTTCCAGAGTCAGGCACAGATTCATCCCCCTTCATATTACAGCAATCACAACTTGTCCAGGAAGTGCATTCACTTATCTGTGTCCCTTTTCCAAGGTCTTGGGACAGAAGGTACGGGGAGACAGATGCAAAGGAAGTCCTAGGGGATCTGGGGTTGCAAGACGTGGGTGACAGCCCTTCTTCTACAACCTCAGTCAACTCATGAGCTTTCTGACAGTAAGACCTTAGCCCACAATCTGTCCGCTCATGTTATAACAGACTGATGCTGAGATAAGCCCAATGTGGAACGAACGACTCGGCTTTAGGTAGCAGCAGTAAGAGAGGTCTTTAAGGGTGGGAAGGAAGCTCACCAACAATGGACGGTGTGGCTTCTACCTAGGTGTTCAGCTCAGCTCAGCAGTCTGAGTGCCTGCCTGGCAAGCACAAGGACCTGAGTCCTATCCCTGGTACCTCATGCTGCACCAGCTCTAGAACCCCAGGTGAGCTGAAATCGGGTGTGGTGGCACACCCCCGCACTAGGGAGGCTGAGCCAGGAGGATCACTACGAGTCTGAACTGTGTGGTGAGATCCTGCACAAATAAATTAAAATTAAAAATAAATAATAAAAAAAGAAAATCAAATTGTTGCCAAAATCAAAAAGATCATTAACAACTGCTTTGCAAACCTACATGTCAATAAACTGGAGAACTCAGAAGAAACAGATAAATCCCTAGACATATATGAACTACCAAAACTGAAACAAGATGACTTAAAATACATGAATAATCCAGTAAAAGGCAATGAAATTGAAGCAATAATAATAATAATAATAATAATAATAATAATAATAAACTGCCAGGAAAAGCCCAGGTTCAGATGGATTCACTAAGGAGTGCTACAAACACTTCCAATAATTCCCAAGCTCTTTAATGAAACTGACAGGGAAAGAGGACTCCCACCTGGAAGCTACCCTGATTCTAAAACCAAGCAAGGACGCAATCAAGAGAACTATAGGCCAATCTCTTTAATGAGATAGATGTATCAATCCACAACAAGACACTGGCAAACAGAATGCAACAAATCACCAAAACAGATCACACCTAAACACGAGTAGCATCTGCAGGAGGGAAATTTTGTGAATCTGGACTCAAATTATAGTTTTATTTATGATATATATCAATATTTTTCAAATATTTGAAAACTTTATTTTCCATTCATCATACCTGAAGAATTTCTGATTTTATATGCAAGACAAGAAGCTGTAAGGCTTGTTACATAAACACTGTGAACATTTCTTGGTCAATTTTAAGACACAGCTCTTAGGAAACGCACGTTCTTAACTTAAGCACCTGCACCTTGCGAGGAAGCAGCTGCAGCTGTGCTCATCTCCCCAGCCGCCTCTCCTGGGCCACGCTCGGGGAAGCCCTCCGCTCACTTAAACGTCTGGCTCGCGGCGTGGGTGCCAACAGGAGGGTGCAGGCTGGACTTACTACCTGTAGCTCATGCTGCGATGACATGGACAAATAGATTATTTACACTTTGCAAAGTACCGCTGATGCCTTTCTGGCCCCAGAAGATTCTGATAATCTCTACCTCACGTTCAATAGTCTCATTGTAGAGGACAAAACCAGATTGGAATCACTAAGTGTGGGCTCTTAACAGCTCTGGCTCCTGCTTTCCAAACAGCTGAGGTTTCTGTTCTGGAATCAGTGAGCAAGGCGAGCTGTTCACACGGGACCTGGGCAGAGAGCAGGCCTCTGCACAGCACAGTGATGCTTACCACCCGGTCACCGGCGGGGTGGGGACAGGCCAGTGGGAGCGGAGCTGCCCAGGGTGGGTATTAAGCAAAAAATAAAGATGCATTAAATGGAAAATAAAATGACTAAGCACTGTTTTCAACTTCCACTGAAAGCTCTTGCATGGGTCTAGGTATATCCAACAACAACGGCTTACTCACGGCAGAGTGTAGAGTGGTGTGGAGACCACAGCACTGCGTTGCAGAGCAGGCAGCCCTATCCCATCAGGTGCTTTCTTGTACACAGGAATTCAAATGCCAGGAAAGCGCACTTGCAGCAGGAATCACAGTGACAAGTAACGACATAAAGACTTCCCATTTATTTTGTAAAAACATCCATTCAAAAAGATTTTTAGGGTGCAACCAAGTCGGCTTCCCAAATCAAGCTGAAAGTGTGGAGGACTCCTGTACCCTGGTGCTTGTGCCCCCAGCAGAGGCACTGCTGACGGGCTATGGGAGCATGCGGGTGACCATGGCTGAGCACTGACCTTATAGGCTTGCATGAGCATGTGGATGACCCCAGGGGCACCATGGCACCAGTGCACCAAGCGATCTGTTTCATTGCTTAATGAAGAAGGATAATTTCCAGACCGGAATCTTTTGTGGCGCACATAATCGATACTGGGCTTCACCATTTCAGTCAAGGTTTCTTGGTCCACTTTTGCAGCTGGCTTTAAAGAAACAACAACAAAACTTTTTTATAGAGTTTCTTTTAAAAAACCTCACTGTATCATGGCTAATAAAGCATCAATTATCTAAATAAGAGGAACATATGAAATTAGAATTCAATTACTTTCTAAAGATTTAGGCAGGCCACTTTTTAAACTAATTTTGAAATTTTTCAAAATTATATTAGTGCTATAATGTATCAAACATAGTTTGCTTTCTTTGATGAATCAGGACCAGCAATGTGGAGGAAAATCATCCTACAGAGTGGGGATAGAGATGTGGTTGAGTCTCAAGTGAAGCTAGAACTATGAACGATTTTATTTTATTGTTCGGCTTTGTCTAAATACTAGCCCTTGATTTCTTCCTAGTGGCACTTAGCTCCTGAGAAGCCAAATACGCCCTTCTTCCCATATCTACTCACTGACTTTGCCACTGCAGGCCAATTTAACTTTCTTTTCTTGATAGGATAATCACAATATTCAACTCCTGAGGTTCTCATGAGGAGTAACTGAGAAAAAATGCATACTCCATTTCTTCACCCAATAATTGGTGTGTAATGAATAGCTATTACTTCCTGAAAGCACTCATTAACTGTTACCTATTCAAACTTAAATTATGTGCTAAAATTTTACTAGAGATTGTTGTGGCCAGGGTTTGCAAGGGAAATTTAATATAGGAAATGTTATTGATAGGACTATTTTATTTATTTTTATTATTAATTTTATTAAGAAGTAGCAATGAGACAGTTTCAAAACAGGTTAGTAGGGCAGTTATAATAATTAATACATTGTATATTGTTGCCTTTGTGGCAGTTATTCATAGTACAAGATGCAGACATGACATCTTGTCTAAACACTATTAGTTCAAAACTTT
>NDGN011349899.1:0-10761 GCA_002564285.1 Tympanoctomys barrerae | reverse complement strand
AGAAACTAAAAATAGAGCTACCATATGACCCAACAATCCCACTACTATTTCATTTATCCAAAGGAAATGAATGTATTACATTAAAGAAATACCTGTGTTCATATATATATATATATATATATATATATATATATATATATATGAGTAAACATGCTAGCCAAGACCTTTGTGAGCATCAACCTCAGTATCCATCAATGGATGAATGAATAAAGAAGATGTGGAGCATACACACAGTGGAATATTATTCAGCCATAAAAAGAATGAAATCCAACCCAAGTGGACATGATATCCAAGTAAGCGAAACATGTCAGTCCCAGAAAGAGAAATCCAATATGTCCTTATTCAACTACAGAAGCTAAAACATTGGTCTCACAGAAGAAAAGAGTGGAATGATGGTCCCTGGGAACTGGGAAAGGTCAGGAGGCAGTTGGCAGAAAGAGGTCAGACATGGGGCATCAAAACACAGTTGCAAGAATCAGTTCTGGCTTTCTTAGCACAGTGGGATTACTATTGTCTACAGTAATCTATGATGCATTTTAAAAATCACTAGAAAAGAGTACAAGGTTTTCTAGTACATTGAAATGATTAATGTTTAAGAAGCAGAATTCCGTATTTTATCCTGATCTGATCATTGTACGGTACATGTATGAAAGTGTCATTTTACTCCATAAATGTGCACAAATGGTATGCTTCAATAGAAAAATTAATAATCAGGCAGTACAGTGGTCCCTCACTTATTCCAGAGGTTACATTCCTGACACCCCTGTGATAAGTGACGATCAGTGAAGTAGGAACATTATGTTAGTATTTATATGTATTTTAAGGCTTTATCAACCCCTCCTACACTCCTATAAACCTTTCCTTCACTTTTAAAAACACATCTAATGTTCTTAACCATTTTCTAAACTCATAAACTTACATAATTTTAACAACATGCATATACTATATAGTACTGCAAAATCCCATGATATAGTGAAAAATCCATAATAAATAATTTAGATTAATATTTTTTGAGGGCCGGGGAGACAGCTCAGTGGCATAAGCACCTGCCCAGTATGCACAAGGTCCTGAGTTCAATCACCAGTACCATAAAAAATAATAATACTATTTTTTTGAAAACTCACAAAACAATGAGGCCACAAAAGTCAAACTGCAAAATAGCAAGGGACTACTGTACAGATTAAAAGTCGTAGACTGGGCATGGTTGTGCACACCTGTAAGCCCATTGCTTGGGAGGCTGAAAAACAGGATCACTACGAGTCTCATCTGTGCAGTGAGGTCCTGTAGACCCTGTACTAAATACATTTTTAAAAAACCCTTAAAAGTCATATGCCCTTCATCATTCACTCTTACAGAAATAAAAAAAATTGCCTGGAGGCAATTACATGTGCAAAGCACTTTAACGCAGGGCAGTACACATGAGCAAAATGCTGGAGGCAACCGCATGGAACAACTGAATGTGTGACGGACATCTGTTGGCTACCTGTGCTATTCATCTTTTTTGCTGGACAAAACACCTGACATGCACAACCTAAAGTAGGAAAGATTTACCTTGGCTCAGGGTTTTTTATCCCGTGGCCAGCTGGCTCCAAGGCATAGACACCATGGTAGAAGAGCCCAGTGGAGGACAGCCACTCATGGCATGAAGAAAACAGAGAGTGTAGGAAAAGAGCCAGTGAGAAACAGGAGGGGTGGAGAAGACAGATTATACCCTCCTGGTCCCACCCCCAGTGGCCTACTTCCTTATTCAGCTATGAACTGACCAAAGGATCAATTTATTGATGAAGTCAGCATCACGTGACCTAATCGCCTTCCAAATGACCAACCTGTGAATGCATGACACTGGGGGGGGGGGATATTTTTTATTCAAACTACAACACTGCCCATTCAACATCATCGTCCCCCTTTTTCCACACTAGTAGAATTTCAGTTTTGTTTAGATATCTGCTATGGTTTGAATGTGTCTCCAGATTTCATGTTAGAAACTTGGTCCCCAGTATAGCAGCGCTGAGGAGTGGGACCTTTTGGGTAGTGATTGAGCCCTGTGAGTTCTACCCTCACAAATGCATAGATTTACCAGTGAGTTACCATGGAGCCCTCTAGTTGCACAAGTGAGCTCTCTCAGCACATTTGTTTTGCCTTGCCATGGGCTGCTTCCTGCCATGTCAGGATGCATCAGGAAGGCCCCATCGGGAGGCAAACAGATACTGGCATAACATTACAAACTTTCCAGCTTCTAAAACCATGAGCTACTACTTTTACTTTTTATGAATTACCTGGTCTGCAGTTCAGTGATGGCATTAGAAAATGGATAAAGAGAAAATCTATTTCCCAGGAAAGGGGAGCTATAGCAACAGGTCAAAAGACGAACCTCTAAGAGTCTGGGGTGAGGTCACCCTGGAATCCATGAGTTTCATCAGAGTCCCCTACTTCCATGCTGCCTAGCCTCAGCGTCACTCCAGCTGCCTGGGCCCCATTTCTTCAGCACCAAGTGCTCATTCCCACACTTGCCCTGTCCATGTAGTAAGGTTTTGCATGATGTAAAGGTATTTTACAAACTCCTAAGCATTCTACCAGTATAAGTAACTTGCAGCTGCATGTTCACACCCACACTCACCTCAACCCCAAGACATCCTACACATAACAGGAGAAGCCAGCAGGCCCTTACACTCTGCCAGCGTACCACTGCCCTCCTCCACTGGGGATTGATCCAATGCTTCATTCACTTCTAGCCAAAAACCCAGGACCATAGGACACAGCTCTTCTCACCTAAGATAGAATTTCTCTCTGATTTTCCAGCTCGAGATTCATGACTAAGATCCTCCATCTGTAACCACCATCTTCCCAAGGAGAGCATGTAAGTTTTACACCTCAGACCCAGCAGCCATCTCCAGACTCCTGGTTCTTACCTGTGCTCACTGGAACTGAGGAGTTGTGGGACTTGCCAGAATTTCTCATCTGGCTTCACCCCCACTGCCACTGTCCTGCCCTCTTATCTCTGTGTTGTTCTCCCTTTCTCAGCACTGTCTTTTCCATACTGTCTGGGTTTCCTATGAACTCTGAAGATTTCTAGAATTCAGAACATTCCCTGGACGAAGGAAACCTCTTGCTTATTCTCAAGTGGGATAGGAATTAACAGGAATTAACTTTGCTTCTAAAGTTGTTGTTTTCTCTTTTCCAAGCATAGAAGAGGATGCCATTCATTCATTGTGTATGTGTACATATATGTGTGTGCTTCAAGACCCAGGCCTGGGTCCGTGGTGGGTGAACTGGCATACGTATCTAGGACCTGTAGGACTCCTTCCCTCAGGTGCCCTGGGCCCTACCTACCTTTACAATACCTCTATGTCTGAGGCAGAGCACCCACTAACAAATGTCGTGGAGAACACATGCTCTTTGAAGGCAATAGACCTGTCTTTGAAATTTTTCTGTGGGAGGTGATACTGGGAATGGAACCCAGGATCACTACTCCTAGGCTATTCTATCAGCCTCTTTTGTTTCATATTACTTGAAACAGGCCTTGCCAAGTTGCCTAGACTGGCCTTGAACATGTGAGCCTCTTGCCTCAGCCTCCTGCCTCAGCCTTCTGAATAGCTGGGATTTCAGCCAGGTACCTCTTGCCCAGGCCTGGGTTTGAATTTTGACACTGTTTCTTCCTAGTGATATGACCTCAGGGCAGTCACTTCTCTGAGTCCAGGGGAGAGGAGATGGCGATACCCAGGAGGGTCAATGAGTGCAACTGTGCATGCGGTCCCCCGAAACCAGGTGTAGGCCTCTGTTGCACAGGTCTGCAGGAAAGGATTTGTGATGAATTAGAAGTTCACTCTGTTCCTAGGGACAAAACCTTTCCTTAAGGAAAAAAGAAAGAAACCCTGCACTAGTAAATTTTAGCTGTAGCCCTAAAGAGGGAGTAAGAATTAGCTGGGTCACAATCCTATCTTCTGACAAGTTTGCTCCAGTATTGGAAAGTTCCAGTCTAACTCTTTGAGCCTTAGTCCATTTATTTCTGAATGGGACTTTACTGAGAGAGAGGGAGAAAGAAAAGAGGGAGGAAAGGGAGAGAGAAAGAGAAGGAAAAGGAGAGCGTCATTTGCCAGGCAATATGCATATAAGTAAGAATGAGCATTTCTTCTCTGTCCTCATTACAAACATGGCCCAGTTGATGCCAATATCCTCAGCAGCCCCCTGATTACTACCTGAAGATTTATGTGGCATTCTGTGACTTAGTCCAGATTCTGAACTGGCCTCTGTGACCAGAAACTGGTCACCTGTCTCCACTCAGGGACTTGTTTATTCATCTGAAATGAGACTTGGGGGTTAGAAGTTGTCTGTGATTTCTTCCATCTCAAGTGTCCAGTGATTCTAGCCTTAAATGGTAGACGAGGACCTCATCTCCAAGGCTTCTGTGGCTGAATCTTCTCAAGGAATCTGAGCATTAACTGAGATGAGTTTTGTCTGTCTTATTTTGTCTTGTTGCTGAGACAAATATCAAATGCCCAAAATTAAGGAAGGAAAGGTTTATTTAGTTCACAGTATGTAGAGGTTTCAGGCCATAAGCAGCTGACTGTAAGGCAGGGGGCATAGCACAGGGACAACAGTTCAAGATGGCAGAAGATACAAAAGCAACAAGAGCAGAAAGGAGAAGCAAACTTTTTCTCTCCCCTTATATTGTGTGCAGGTTACCCACCCTAGAGTGAGTGTAGTATTCATACCCCAATCTCAGCACTAGACAATGAACCATTTACAAACTTTAGATTCAGCTGCCTCCAAAACACCCACCTGCCATAACCAAATGAGACTTTGGGGGACATCTAAACACAAACCATAACGTTCTACCCCTAGCTCCCTGCAAAAACCCATGCACATCCCTTTATGCAAAAGACATTTAGTCCATCTGCAAGAGTTGCAGAAGTCTTAACAGCTTTAGCATTGCTGAAGAGTCCAAGTTCCAATTCTCCTCTGAGATTTAAGGCAAACTCTTAGCTATGAGTCTCCATACAAATAAGAAGTTAAATGCTTCCAACATTCAGTGGCACAAGGTAAATATTTCCATTCCAAAAATTACAAATGGGGATTAGAAGGGATTGGAACCAAAGCAAGTCCAAAATCCAACAGGGCAAACGTGGAAGTTCTGTAGTTCCACATGCCACTTCCAAGGCAATCTATGACAAGTTGTTTCAAAGCCCTTGGGTAACTGTTCTACATGCACCTGGATGAAGCCAAGGTCTGCTGCCTGCTGGAGCAGTAGCCAAGACTTCCTCTGTCTTGGCTGTAGGGGTCAAGTGTCTGGAATACAGGCACTCTTAATACAGTTTTGTTTTGTTTTGTTTTGTTTTGTTTTTCCAGTACCAGGGATCAAACTCAGGACTTTGCACTTGCCAGTCAGGTGCATATGCTGCTAAACTATACCTCTGGCCCTGAACCCAGTTCTGAGGAATAAATTTTCTACACTTTTGGAACAGAGTACTCTGTGGCTTTCTCCTCAAAGCAAAGCCTTTCACTTTGGAATTTTGAGGCTGCACAGAGTAGAGATTTGCTACTTCTTGTGATACCCTCAGGCCATCTTTTATATGTTCCTTCTCAGCAATCTAGATTCAGCAGCCTCCAAAAAGCCCACCACCAGCTTCATGTGTTTTGGGGATTCTCCCCAAAGCCCCATGCAGTCATGGGGGTGAGCTTCTAGTTTGTGATTTATTTGAGGTCCAAAGCTAAGATTAATGATGTGCAGGCTACACCCGCCCTAGCACAGGTAGCCTGCATACAAAATAAGGGACAGAAAGAGATTTGTTCTTTCCTCCTTTGTTGCTTTGCTGTCTTTTGCCATGAATTGTTACCCTCTGCTATATTCCACATTGCCATGGAGGGAGCTGATTATGGACTGAAACCTCTACAAACTTTGAGCTAAATAAAGCTTTCCCTTTTTCACTTTGAGTGTCTGGTATGTTGTCTCAGGACAAGAAAAAAGTAACCAAGAGTGTCTTAGTTGCTTTTGCATTGGTGAGCAGGGAGAAAAAAGAAAGGCATCAAGGAAAGAGGAGAGATACATATGCTGTGACCCCAGTGAGCAGGCCTTGCCTCCCACCAGGCTTTGCCTCCCAACATCACACCCAGCTATAAACCCACCAGGGGACTAATCTACTGATGAGTATTACACACCCACGGCAGATGGTCCCCAGCTCACAATGGTTGGTCTTAATGATTCTTTGACTTTACCAAGGTGCCAAAGCCATGTGCATCCAGTAGAAACCATTCCTCACATTTTGAATGTGGACTTTTTCCCAGGCTGGTGATATATAGTAAGAACCTCTCCTACAGTACTGGCCAATAACAGCGAGCCATAGCTCAGTGAGTCACACTGCCACAAGAAGGAGCACCCAAACCCACAGCATGCTGCATTGCAGCATTGTAGCATACTAAACTATATTTTTTTTGTTTTTTTCATAATTTTATTGAGAAACAAATAGCAATGAGAGAGTTTCAAATTAATTTGGTAGGTAAACTATAATTTTTAATAGGTTAAATTTCTTCAATGCGGGGCAGGGGAGATGGCTAAGTAGAATAAGCGCTTCCCTGGCAAGCACAAGAGTCTGAGTTCAATCCCCAGTTCCACAAAAATAAATAAATAAATACATAAATAAATAAAATAAATTTATTTGACGTGTTTTTCACTTATAATATTATCAAGTTACCATGGGCTTGGGGGTCATGACCCCATCTTAAGGCAAAGAGCACCTGTGACTCCCAAGACAAAAGAACCAAATCTTGGTGACTCCAGGTAGACAAAGCTCCTCCTTGCACACCACAGTTCCTCATTGTCCACAGACAAGAAGCCCCATAATGACTTGTGGTTGTGCCCTACAGGCAAGGTGATTCCATACTCTAGAAAGAAAGGGATACTTCAACCCCTTGGAGGGGGTAGTAAGGACCATTGTTGCGCTCAATCTGGCTCCATTAGCAACAGGGACATTGAGGTCAAGTTACACAGGAGTCCATCTGTTACAGTGAACCAGCCACACACCTCGCCATTGCCCACTCTCATTAAAACAGTAGTGACCAGGGTCCGTTGTGCACATCAGATGCAAGCCAGGTTGAGACAGGAGCCAGGGGCCAGCAGGCAGACCTGGGTGGTACTCTATTACAAGCGCAACACTTCACCAGGGCAGTCATAGCAGTTAAAGCAAGAAAATGAGAGGAGCACAGCATTCTTGTGAAGCACAAGGAGAAAGGGAGAAGACACTTCCCTCTGTTGTGTGCTGACAGCTAAACTACCCCATCCCACCACTCCTCAGCTGGTCCCACGACCTGGGCCTCTGTCCACAGTCCCTTCCCTTCAATGGTCTGCATTGTTCTGGGAATCTCTTCCTTTTGTTTTTCTGTCCATTTATACCTCGGCTCATTTGTTTTCCATTCTGAAGAGTAATTCATCTGCTCTTGGGCCTCACAGTGTCTTTCTCCCCTTGATTTCTAAACAAGATGCTTGGACAGGTCCATTGTCTTAACAGCAACCAACTCACACTATTTAGTAAAAGTTGTGTTTTAAAAAGAGAAACCAATGGGAATTCCAGCTTTTATCCATGGTAACTTCTGAGATGTTTGGTAGTGATAATGCTGCTGTCTGACTTGGCCTTTGTCCTCTCATCTTCATTTGGATTTCAGGGTAAGCCAAATTCCTGCGGAAAATCCAGGAGAGCTTCCCATCGTGTCAAAAGAAATGGGCAAAGCTCCTTCCCCTTCCTCTCTGCCAGCCTGGGACATTGGAAATTACGCTGTGGTGATGGAATGATGGAGAGATGATACAGGCTTTCTTTTCCATTGTCCTGTGGATGTATACCATCCCCTCCCCATGGCCATTGAAGAGAAACGGACCAGAGAGAAAAGAGAGAAAGTCTGTGAGGTCAGAGCAGTTGGGCTCAGGCAGGCCCATCCATGGGAAAAGCTCTGGCTCTCAGAAAAAGTTCTGCAAAAATCTGGCTTGGAAGTCCCAGAAAGGGCCCTAACTACAGTTAACTTGTCTGTGCACTTCCAGGCTCTGTTCGAGGTGTGCCAGAAAGAAGTACTGCTGCTAGGATCGTTACAAGAGCAGTTGTCCCAGTTCTTTTTTTTTTTTTTTTAATCAAAAATGTTTTAGTGATCAATGTTTAGACATCATTTAACAGTGCAGGCATATCCACATGAGCTAAGCACGCTCTGACGGCGCATTACGGAATGTCATCATTTCCGGATGGAGACAGGGAAAGACATCTGCAGACTAGCGCTAGGGGTGGAGACACGCCACACACACACAGTCTAGCTGTAAGGTCCTTGTAAACAGATGCTGCGACTCCTTCTAACAGAAAACCCACGAGACTAGTCAGAGCGCCAACTGGCTCTTTCACATGAATGTGCAAAATTAAAGCATGGTAAATGGGTATTTACATAAATATCAAACCCACAATTAATTTATACATTGTCAATGATCTTCTTAGATGTCATAAGTGGTTCAATGAAGTTTCTCAACAGAGAAGGTATTAGGAGGCTAAATATCCACACCTGAATAAAATGACACATACAACAGTCCTTGTTTGACCACTTGCCTTGAGAGTGCGAAACACAATTTTATGGTAAGCAATCTATTCTTTAAAACACGCTGTTTTAAACAAATCTTTAGGTTCTAAGCAGAAAACGATTATAGGCGCTATTAGATTTCCATTAAACAAGTTCCCTTTATCACTTACCCAGTTGCAAAGTTCTCTCATGCTGTAGCTGTTTCATTTTATCTTAACTTTTTAAGGTTTTTTCCCCCTTTATTAAAATTTAGGAAACTAGGCACATTTAGGAGGAAATTTGTGTCAACACAGATAGTACAGGAACCACCTCACATGTGAGCCTTGGAGGGCAGCCCTCCGTGGCCAGCAGTGGACTCTAGTCAAACGGTGAATAGGTACTCATCTCTCTTTATTTTTTAAACTTTTTTCATTTCTCTTTAAAAGGATACATTTTCTCTCACACTGGTGAAAAGCAAAGTGGATTTGTTTCTTGTATAAAAACACTTAGCACTACAGAAATTAAAAATGGCCTACTTACCTATACTCTTCCTAAAATCTTAAGTTTTATCAAGACTGTTTTAGAACCCCCTTTTACATTATTAGTCATGGCACTCAAAATAAAAAAATAAGATCTGTTAAAAAGTTATACTGACTGCCCCACTAGTTGAGCCTGCTTGACCAAAAGCCAATATTGCAAAACCGAAGGTGCCGTTTCTGGTTTCACATCTACATGTCACTTGAAATTACATGTCACACGCTCATTTCATAAATCTCCATCTGTGATTTTTCTAAACAGAGCTATTACAAATGAATACAAAATTGAAACATATCCTAATTTAAACTAATAAGCTTTGATCCCTGCTTTGTAAATTTTAAGGCATGTGTGTTTCTCTACTGTAACATCGTACAAATTTACATTTACAATCACATGCATGATCTATAGTTTAAATAAAATGTTTGCATTGCAGTGTTTTAAAATTGTGAGTCACAATTCAACACCTATCATGTTATAACTAATAAGGCAACAGCAGTGTCATATACTACAATACTCCCTTTCCACAGTCTAGTGTGGGGTCAATGAGCCCAGAAACGTGAGAGACCTTAGCCTACGTGGATAATGGGCATGCGTACTCAAGGGGTTTGAACGATGGAGGAGGCCCTACACGAATCACACTATTGCAGGCCAACTAGAAGAGCAGCTGCTAACAGCGAGGAGCACAATGGCTGTGCTTACAATCACAGGGCGTGCGGAGCGCACTCAGTCCTTGTGCTGCTTCCTGGGCTTCACGCTGCTCTCCAGGAAGAAGCTGTTAGTGTGCCCATTCACGTCAGCCACGGAGCTGTTCTGGTGGTCCTTTGCGTGGTCTTTCCATTGGGAGGCCTCCTTCTTGTTGTAAGTCTCATGGTAGAAGTTGGTAAAAAGGATGATGAGGGAGACCATGTGCCCAATGTGGAAGTACAGCCACCCCAATGGGAAGGGGCACAGCCACACGATCCCGCAGGTGGTCTGGATGATGGTCAGCACGAACTGCACCAGCTGCTCCTGTGTGATGTACTTCTTCCACCAGAGGTACAGGCGCATGGAGGGGATGGACGACAGGCCATAGTATGAGTACATGAGGACGTGGATCAAGCTGTTAAGCGTAGCACCAAAATAAGAGTGGCCACAGGGACCCAGTTCATCACAAACCACCAAATGTTGAACCAAATGTTGGAGGTATGGTGGTAGACGTGCAGGACTGTGATCTGTTAGCTGTTCTTGCGCAGGATGACGAAGAAGGTGTCTATGAATTCTATGAATTTGGAGACGTAGTACCACCAGAGGTCACGGATAATCGTGTCTGATCCTCCGGCGCTACGTATGCCTTGGCAGAAGAAGTCGTACCTGCCTTCCCACACTCCTGTCACCAGCTCAACAAACATACAGAGAGACAGCAAGGTGAGCCCGAGGTTATACACCACTAAAATCCCCCGGCAAGAGAACGGCTGTTTATTCTTCATGTATTTTGGTCCCAGCCATATAATCATTAAATAAATGACAGAGCAGACCAATGTAAGTAAATGATTGTCTAGAAGAAACCATCCTTTTACTCTGGTATCTCGGGGACCCAGCCATGCCCTGAAGTAGGTACTGAGCGAGGCATCAAAATTTTCCATTTTATAACCTATTCATAGGGGCTGGTGAGATGGCTCAGTGGCCTAAAGCACCTACTTGGAACAAGCTTAGCAAAGCACA
>NDGN011349894.1:0-13004 GCA_002564285.1 Tympanoctomys barrerae | reverse complement strand
GTGGTCCCTGTGTAAGCTTGTTCTAATAGGTGCTTTAGACCACTGAGCCATCTCACCAGCCCCTCGTAATACTATTTTAGTTGTCTCTACCTAACCTATTTTGTCTTCATTTTTTTTAAAACAAATCCTGGCATTTAGTGTGTTCCAGTCTTTATTACACCTACTTTTCTCCTATTTTTTACTGTCATACTTGCTCTTTTATGGGGTCTGGGGTCTTTTATGTGTACTAGGGTCTAGCCCAGTGCTAAATGGGATCGTTTTGTACCCCAAAGGGCATTTGCCAATATCTGGGGACATTTTCTTTGTCATACTTCAAGGAAAAAACCAGCATGTAGTGGGTAGAGGTCAGGGATGCTACATCCTACAGTATATGAGACAGTTAGTGCCTGTGTACAACAAAGAATTATCCAACCCAAAATATCACTAATGCTGAGGTTGAGATAACCTACTCTAAACCCAGCCCCAAGGAGGCCTTGTATGACTGACTTCTGACTTGTTTTTATAGGTCGAGCAGCTACGCCAGGCAATTGAGGAACTGTATTACTTTGAATTTGTGGTAGACGACTTGCCAATCCGTGGTTTTGTGGGCTACATGGAAGAGAGTGGCTTCCTACCACACAGCCACAAGATAGGACTCTGGACTCATTTGGACTTCCACCTAGAATTCCATGGAGATCGAATTATATTTGCCAATGTTTCAGTACGAGATGTCAAGCCCCACAGCTTGGATGGGTTACGATCTGATGAGTTCCTAGGCCTTACCCACACTTATAGTGTGCGTTGGTCTGAGACTTCAGTAGAACATCGGAGTGACAGACGCCGTGGTGATGATGGTGGTTTCTTTCCCAGAACATTGGAAATCCACTGGTTGTCCATTATCAACTCCATGGTGCTCGTGTTTTTACTGGTGGGTTTTGTAGCTGTCATTCTAATGCGTGTGCTTCGGAATGACTTGGCTCGGTACAACTTGGATGAGGAGACTACCTCTGGAGGCTCTGGTGATGACTTTGACCAGGGTGACAATGGCTGGAAAATTATCCACACAGATGTGTTCCGCTTCCCTCCATACCGTGGTCTGCTTTGTGCTGTGCTTGGCGTGGGTGCCCAGTTTCTGGCCCTTGGCACTGGTGAGGTGATAAGAATTTGGGATTTCTTTCAAGGGGTAGGTAGCTTGTTAGGTCTGTGCTGCTAAATTTGGTGGTAAATTCCTGTAATCCTAGTCCTCAGGCCCTGGGGAGAGGACCACATGTTTGAGCCTTGCCTGGGCAATTCAGTGGCTTAGACCCTGTCCCAATTTTTTTTTTTTTAATTTCTTTTTTAAAATGCTGGGTGCAATAGCACACACCTGTAATTGCAGTACTTGGGAGGCAAAAGTAAAAGGTTACCATGAGTTTGAGCCCAGCCTGGCTACAAGGCCAGTCTGAAGAAATAGCTGACCCTGTGTCAAAAAACTAAAATTAATAAAAGACTAAAAGGTGGGGCCAGGGAGATGGCTCAGTGGAATAAGTGCTTCCCTGTCAAGTTCAAGGGCCTGAGTTCAATCCCCGGTTCTGGGAAAAAAAAGACTAAAAGGAAAAAAGAAAAGGTAAAGTCTGTGGATCTCTTATCCAAAGTGAGGTGTAGACCCTAGGGATTGGAGTGGCTTTCGTGATGAATTGTGTATTCTATTGTGGATTTTCTGGACATCAAATCTGGGCTAGATTGTTTTGCTAGAGGCCCTGGATCTGGGAGAAGGGGGGTGCTGATTCTACTGAAATTGCAAGGAGAGGGACAGGTGAGACCTAACACAAGCTTTCTGCTACCACCTTATAGGGATCATAATCATGGCACTGCTGGGCATGTTCAATGTACACCGCCATGGAGCCATTAATTCAGCAGCCATCTTGTCTTATGCCCTGACTTGCTGCATCTCTGGCTACGTGTCCAGCCACTTCTACCGGCAGATTGGAGGCGAGCGTTGGGTGTGGAACATCATTCTCACTACCAGTCTGTTCTCTGGTGAGGAGTTCCCCTTCCCTGTGAGTCTGCTTGGACTTAAGCACTAAGAACACCTTGGACCGGCGAGATAGCTCAGTGGACTAAGTGCTGCTTTGGCAAGCACAGGGAACAGAGTTTGATCCCCAGCCCCCCAAGCTGGGCCAGCCCCCCGCTTGGGGCACGCTGAGCCCTAGATCATGTCTGGGTGTGGTGGTGCATGCCTATAATCACAGTGTTCCAGCGGGATGTTAAAAAACAGGAGGATTACTACTAGTCCAAGCTGTGTAGTGAGACCCTGTACCAAATACATAAATGAAAGAAAAACAAAAACTAAGAACACCTGCCAGGTATGGTTCCACATTCCTGTGATCTCAGGACTCAGGAGACTGAGGTAGGAAGATTGCAGAAAATTCAGGGTCAGTGTGGGCTACGTAATGAGTTCAAGGTCAGTCTAGACTATACAGTGAGACCTGTTTCAAAAAAAACCCACAAAAAACTAAAAACACATAATCAAAACTGGAACAAAATCAGTGAGATTTTAAGAGAAGGAATAAAAACCAAAAAGAGAAGGAAGAGAAAGGATGAAAAGGGAAAGAAAAGAAAGATTTCTTTTGTATAAAAAATTTTAAGGCCTTAAAACATTTTAGGCAGTGTGGTAAGCACCTGACATGCCTTAATCTCATTAAATCCTCAAAATAATGAAGTAGATGGTAACATCCCCATTGGACAGATGAAACTGAACTCCAGCCTAAGTAAATAACTCACCTATACTTCTAAAAAGTAGTGGACCATGTTTCAGAACTAAGCAGTCTAAACCTAAGGCCTGTAATTATACTTAAATAACATTCTTGAATTTATTTTTTTCTATTCCCTCTTATTTTGAAGATAGGCACACCTGTAATTCCAGCACTCCAGAGGCTGAGACAGGAGGGTTGCCATATGAGTTAGAGGCCGTGTGATCTACACAGTGACTTAAAGGACAACATGAACTACATAGAAAGACCTAGCTCAAAAACCAAAACAAAACAAAAAAAACCAATCCACATACACATAGTTTAAAAAAGGCAGTAGTGGGGCCAGGGAGTTAGCTCAGTAGAATAAGTGCTTGCCTGGCAAGTGCAAGGGCCTGAGTTCAATCCCCGGTTCCGCAAAAAAAAAAAAAAAGAAAGCAGTAGTAATCTGCATTATGATTCCTACTTGTTCTTAATTTTAAATGTATAGTTTATATGACATTACATTTATATCTGAAACAGGGCTTTCCAAAAATGGCATTCATTCAAAGGAATCACCAATGGACTTGTGTCTCCCAGATCATGATATAGCAACAACTACCTTGATGACACTGGGTCAGGAAGAGAGTACCAACAAGATTTAGGAACAATGGGATTTCAAAGGGTGGAGGTGAAAGCAATAGCTTTTATGGAACACAGGAACACAGGTGGCTATTGAAGGGACAGACTGCTTCACACTCCTATCCCTTAGGTCCAGGCTGAGTAAGTGCCCCAGGGATGTTGTTCCTAGTGCTGACCCTCCGTCTGGGGGCCGTCCCTGCAGTGCCTTTCTTCCTGACGTGGAGTGTGGTGAACTCGGTGCACTGGGCTAATGGCTCAACACAGGCTCTGCCCGCTACCACCATCCTGCTGCTTCTGACTGTTTGGCTGCTGGTAGGATTTCCTCTCACTGTCATTGGAGGCATCTTTGGGAAGAACAATGCTAATCCTTTTGATGCACCTTGTCGCACCAAGAACATCGCCCGGGAGATCCCACCCCAGCCTTGGTACAAATCTACTGTCGTCCACATGACTGTTGGAGGTTTCCTACCTTTCAGGTACCCTCCCTTTATTCTATGGCCATCATACTCAGGTTCTTGACTTTGACTTTTCCTTTTCCCACTTACCCATTACCATAAACCAGAGATAAACTCTGGCTTGGCTGTACCATTAAGAGTTCATTAAATGATTTAACCATACCCAGTCAGGGCTGAACTTCAGTCAATTCATATAGGGCAGTATCTCACGTATAAAGCTCTCCTACTTGATGAATAAGTGATCAAATGGGCTTTAAGCCCCACAAGATGCCTGTAAGCAACAAACAGAAATTAGGTCCAGGTTTGTGTTTAGTATGTATTTATTTACAGGCATCTGGTGAGGTTTAAAGCCCATTTGATCACTCATTCAATATGCCCACTATCACTTTGTGTCAGGCATGCAGGAGGAAGTAAGATAAATAAGATCCTTATTTTTGATCTGTAAGAAGATGTTTATGAAATAAGAACAGCTCATCATAGATAAGAATATCCATGAAGCAGGGAAATTTGGGGCAGAGAAGAGTGAATTCACATGGCCAGTAACATGGGAGGTTTTGGGTTGGGTTTAAGCTCACGGTGAGTAAAGCACTCAGCCTTTTAACCCCGTGTATCATCTCTTCTCTTCACAGTGCCATCTCTGTGGAACTGTACTACATCTTTGCTACAGTCTGGGGTCGAGAACAGTATACTTTGTATGGCATCCTCTTCTTTGTTTTTGCCATCCTACTAAGCGTGGGAGCTTGTATCTCCATTGCACTCACCTACTTCCAGTTGTCTGGAGAGGATTACCGCTGGTGGTGGCGATCTGTGCTGAGTGTCGGCTCCACCGGCCTCTTCATCTTCCTCTACTCAGTTTTCTATTATGCTAGGCGCTCCAACATGTCAGGAGCAGTACAGACAGTAGAGTTCTTTGGCTACTCTTTACTCACCGGTTATGTCTTCTTCCTCATGTTGGGCACCATTTCGTTTTTTTCTTCCCTAAAGTTCATCCGGTATATCTATGTTAACCTCAAGATGGACTGAGTTCTGGATTGCAGAACTATTGCTCTTCTGTACCTTTCATGTCCCCAGCTCTTGACAGAGTCTCTCCTGACTGGGTGACTAAAATGTGTGATTGCGTTGTTGCCTGTCCCCTCTCCCTTTGGGCCTCCTTTCCCCACAGAAGGCCTGGAAATTATGAATCTCTATTATATAAGAAGTATATATTTGAACTTTTTAAGTTGCCTTTAGTTTTTGGTCCTGATTTTTCTTTTTACAATTATCAAAATAAAATTTATTAAGAAAAAGGATCGTGTAGTTGGAAGTTTTGGTCTGCTATAGAAGCTCGAGGCCTGCTGTTAGGAACACGATTCCCTGGAATACTAAGTCCACCTCTGAACACTAAACTCGAGTTCAATGGAGCCCGGGAACTTTCGGCGGGAGGAACGCACATTGCAAGGTCCTGTTTCCACTTTCCAGCCAGTGCTCAGCCTAACGGAAGCCGAAACTGCAGAGCCACAGGTCTCTGTAGGAAGTGACTTGAATCACCAAGGTGACAGGGGGCGTGGTGTAACGCCCTTTCCGCCGGAAGTAGACTCGGGCGTCTCCACGTGCCACCCCTCCCCTCGCGGCTGGGTAGCGGCGGCTCAGCCGCTGCCATGGAGCCCGCCGGCCTGGAGGCGATCCTGCGTGAACTGTTATTGCCGGACACCGAGCGCATCCGCAGGGTACACGGCAGACGGGACCTGGCTAGGGCGAATGGGAGGCTGCTGGAAAGGCCCGACTCTGATCGTCCCCCCAAACCCCTTAGGCCACCGAACAGCTACGGATCGCTCTTCGTGATCCCTCAGCCTTGCCTGCACTTTGCGACCTGCTGGCCTCTGCGACTAACCCACAGGTGAGACCTTTGCCCCTTCCCTTCGAGCTTCCTACTGTAGTGGTCCAGCGCCGCTCCCGCCTCTAGCGATTCGTTCAGCATCTTCCTGCCCCGACTGTCACATGCCTGTCTGTGTGTCCTAGATCCGGCAGTTCGCAGCTGTGCTGACCCGCAGAAGAGTGAGCACTCGCTGGCGACGCCTGGCCCTGGAGCAGAGGGAGAGGTGGGCTGGGCGCGGGGTGGGACAGGATGGAGGGGTCCCTTAGGGAGGTGGGGCACCAAACACCTGCCACCTGTCTTCCAGCCTCAAGTCCCTGGTCCTGGCGGCCCTGCAGAAAGAGACAGAGTAAGTGCCTCTGGCCTGTTTTCAGGATCCTGACTCAGGACTGAGATCCTCTCTCGGTTTCAGCTTTCTCTTTGAACGCAAGGCTGAGACTTGGGGCAGAAATTTTGATCCTATACTCAGGTAGAGTGAAGTTCTAGGCTATGTTGAAAGTTAAAGTTTTTAAGAATGAATGATGATGATCTGCTGAACTAGAGAGAAAGAATGACACTGAAGTTCAGGTTGCTTGATGTAGAACTCACCAGATCGATCCTGCTTGCTGTCTGTCCGTCTGTCTGTTGTTTCGCTCTCTCTCTTACACACACACAAACACCCCCCCACACACACCCTGCCCCACCCAGTGCTACTGGGCTCCCTGTGAACTGCTGTTCTAGTCATCTGAATTTGGCGAAGACCCTGTGCCCACAACTCCTGAGGATTTCTCTCTTGGCCACCCCATTGACCTTGGGATGCTGGGTCAGTGCAAGCAGTTGGAGGGTGATTGCAGGGTTGTCTTGTCTTTGCAGACACTGTGTGAGCCTCAGCCTGGCCCAGCTCTCAGCCACCATTTTTCGAAAAGAAGGCCTAGAGGCCTGGCCTCAGCTCATGAAACTTCTTCAGCACAGTACTCACAGCCCCCAAATCCCTGAAAAAGAGGTATTATTGCACTGTTGGCAAGAGGGAGGGCCCAAGAGGCTAGCTAGGCAGGTTAAGCTTTTCCCCTCATTCTTAATGCCTGGCCAGATGGGGCTTTTGTTGCTGAGTGTGGTGGTGGCTTCCCAGCCTGAGACCTTCCAACCTCACCACCGAGAACTTCTTCGGCTTCTGAATGAAACTCTTGTTCAAGTGGGCTCTCCTGCACTACTGTTCTACTCCCTGCGCACTCTGACCACCTTGGCTCCCTACCTCAGCACTAAGGACACGGTGAGACGGGGCCCTCACTTCCCTGGCTCTGTATCCTCCTGCCTTTGCATCTTCACTCTTGTAGGTTTTAGGGATTCTTCCAATCCTTATCCTGCCTTTTGTTTTTCCTAACATTTAAAAGGGGATTTTAGGAGTGCCTGGGCCTACTGGAGTGCCTAGGCTACTTCTCCCTAAAAGTTCAAGTGTGAGAAGCTGTCAGCTTTTGGGTCCACAGATTAGGCTGCTTCATGCTTTCTGTGATTCACGCTATCCTGTGTTCCTCAGCCTCTTGCACGGACGTTGGTGCCCAAGCTCATCGTGGCGGTGAAGACTCTGATTCCCATAGATGAGGTAAAGACAGGGGAGCAGGGGAGAGATATGGAGCTGCTTCTTCTGGAAGGAACTTGTAGGAGATCCACCCCCATCCCCTGGAGACTGGTATGGTAATGTGAATTGTCTGGCAGGTCAAGGCCTGTGAGGCTCTGGAGGCCCTAGATGAACTGTTGGAATCAGGGGTGCCCATCATTACCCCACACCTCTCAGAAGTCCTCTCATTCTGCCTGGAGGTGAGCTGGGGGTAGGCATGGGTTTTACGGCTTATTCTGGCAATTTCTCTGTTTGTCTGTGATTCTTATCAGTCTCTGGACAGGTGGCTAGAAATGTGGCCCTGGGTGACGCCATACGTGTGCGTATTCTCTGCTGCCTTGCTTTCTTGGTCAAAGTCAAGAGCAAGGTGAGTGCCCTCTGATGTGTATCAGCCCATCCCTTTCACTACTTGTATTCTCACTGCCAGGGTATCACTTTATCTCAGGGTATCTAAAATATCCTGGCTCAAGCCCAGCTCTTACCTGAGAAATTGGAAGTCTCCCATCAGATTTTTTGTTGCCTGGAAGATTAGAGTTTTTAATCTAAGCCCATCTTGAGAACAGAGTTTCAGGAACATTACTCCCTTTTTTCTCTCAAGGCCTTGCTGAAGAATTGTCTTCTGCCTCCTTTGCTACATACGCTTTTCCCCATTATGGCTGCTGAGCCCCCACTGGGCCAGTTGGATCCTGAGGACCAGGATTCTGAAGAGGATGAATTGGAGATTTGGCTGGCGGGGGAGACTCCCAAGCACTTTGCTGTACAGGTGGGATGCGGGACAGCGTTGGGCACAAGGTGGTGAGAGGCTATGAGGGGAAGTAGAGTTGGAGTCATCCAGTCTTCCTGATCTTTCTCAGGTTGTGGACATGCTGGCACTACACCTCCCCCCTGAGAAGCTCTGTCCCCAGCTGGTAAGCATGGCTATATCCTAGTGACAAGGCTGCCTGGTTCCCTGAGACCAGGGTATTTGGGCCCTAGTAGGTGTGATGGGCCTCTTGCCATAGGAATGGGCAGGCCCATGCGGGGTTTCTGGAGAGTGCCACATGCCCCCCTAGATGCCCATGCTGGAAGAGGCCTTGCGGAGTGAGAGTCCTTATCAGCGCAAGGCTGGGCTGCTGGTGTTGGCTGTGCTGTCGGATGGGGCTGGTGACCACATCAGGCAGAGGTATGCATTCAGTCCTGGTCCCAGTGTCAGGGTGGGTCCTGGGGAAAAGGGTTGCACATCCCATGGCAGTCTTGATTTATTTGTTAGGGCTAAATTATTGACAATATTAGTTAGGTGTAGCAGTTCCTACTACTCTTACATCCAGATATGGAAGATAAATGAAATGGCCTCTCAACAGCAAGGACCAAGGAATGGTTTCCACCCTCTGGTGACAGAGAAAAAAGCCTTATTTTTTTTTTCCTTAGGGAAAGTGAAGAAGATAGGTTAGCCTAGGACTGTTCTTGCCTCTCAGATTCTGTCTTCTTGTCCTTGCCTGCAGACTGTTGCCCACACTGCTGAAGATTGTGTGTAAAGGCCTGGAGGACCCTTCACAGGTTGTTCGTAATACTGCACTGTTCACCCTGGGCCAGTTCTCAGAGAACCTACAGGTCAGCAAGGCTGAGTGTGGGTAGCTGCCACTTGTAGAATCCCTGACCTGTGCCAGGGGCCAGTTTCCCATCAGTTTTCATTTCTTGCTACCATTGGCATTCAAGGGTGACCCCTGTAGCTGAACCTAACTTGGCCCCCACTTGTTCCTTCCCCCAGCCCCATATCAGCAGCTACTCAGGAGAAGTGATGCCGCTGCTCCTAACCTACCTGAAGTCGGTGCCTCCAGGGCATACACACCACCTTGCCAAGGCCTGCTATGCCCTGGAGAACTTCGTGGAGAACCTAGGTAGTGACAGCAGTGAACACTGCAGGGGAGGGGAACGAAGCTGCAGCTTTGACTCGAGAACAAAATGTGTATTTTCTTGAGTCAGTGCCTGTGGTAGGGAGAGGAGCATAGACAGTTCACTTGGCAGGAGGTGGACTTACGGAAGGTCAGAGACTTGGGTTGGTTGGTGAAGTAGTGCCCTTTTCCACAGGACCCAAAGTGCAGCCCTATCTTCCGGAGCTTATGGAATGTATGCTTCAGCCTTTGAGGAACCCCAGCAGTCCCCGGGCCAAAGAACTGGCTGTGAGTGCCCTGGGGGCCATTGGTAAGGAGAAAGAAGCATGAAGCGAGGGCATAGGATTTCCCCAGTGAACCTGTTGCAGGTGGGGTGGTCCTGGCCCTCCTTTGGACTCTGGTTCTACCTTTTCATCCCACAGCCACAGCTGCCCAGGCTTCCCTGCTGCCCTACTTCCCTACCATCGTGGAGCATCTGCGAGGATTCCTGTTGGCAGGACACGAAGACCTTCAGCCTGTGCAGATCCAGAGCCTGGGTAACTGAGTGGCTCCCAGCAGGTTTCCGAGTGCCAAGGAAGGACCAGTGTTCACCTAGTATTCGCAGAGATCTCTCCCAGGGCCACAGATTATCTTCCTTCTCAAGGAAGAAGACATTCTCCACACTGTACCTGGGAGTAGGATAGAAGGCCTATAAATTCCTCCCAGCTGCCAGTTTTGGTCTCCTAGCCCCCTATGTGGCCTGGTGCTAACTGAGCTCTGCCTCCACAGAGACACTGGGGGTGCTGGCACGAGCAGTGGGGGAACCCATGAGGCCCCTGGCCGAGGAATGCTGTCAGTTGGGGCTGGGCCTTTGTGACCAGGTAGACGACCCTGACTTGCGGCGCTGCACGTGAGTGACCCCTTCATCTCACTCCTACCCCTCCTGTCCACTCGATGGATCCACAGTCCTCACTCCAGACTCCATCCTCTGCTTTTGGGCCACGGCCAGGATTCTGGGAGCTCCCTCATTCTGTCTGGCTGCAGCAGGCAGCACCAAAACAGCTTTTGTCTGTCTCCAACAGATACAGCCTATTTGCGGCCTTATCGGGGCTGATGTGTGAGAGCCTGGCACCGTACCTGCCACAGATCACCACACTCATGCTGTTGTCACTGCGTTCCACTGAGGGCATTGTGGTGAGCAGAGCATGGCCATTGGCTGAGCCGTTTAGACAAGGGTCACCCTTTGCTGAGACTTAGCACCTGGCCCAGAGCAGTCAGGTCCTGCTATACCTCCTTCATGCAGCCTCAGTATGATGGAAGCAGCTCCTTCCTTCTGTTTGATGATGAGAGCGATGGGGAGGAAGAGGAGGAACTCATGGATGAGGATGTGGAAGAGGAGGATGACTCTGAGATCTCAGGGTAAGGAGCAATGCTTAGAGAAGTCAGACTTTGACAAGGGCCAGTGCCACTCTGCTCTTAGTAGTACCTGATTTTTGTCTGCCTCCCCATCTTCTGGTAGTTATAGTGTGGAGAACGCTTTCTTCGATGAGAAAGAAGACACCTGTGCTGCCCTGGGAGAGATCGCCATGAATACCAGGTGAACACCAGCCCTTTCCTGGCACTGGGATCCTCCCCTAGGAGCCCTTTACCCATAACTGTGTGTCTGTCCATAGTGTGGCTTTCCTTCCGTACATGGAGAGTATTTTTGAAGAAGTATTCAAGCTGCTGGAGGTAAGTCAGCAAGGCGGGCAGGATGGATGGCGCTGTGGCTCGCTGACTGCACCAGTAGGTACACATCTGCCCTCTTTGTTACTCAGTGTCCTCACCTGAATGTGCGGAAGGCGGCGCATGAGGCTCTGGGTCAGTTCTGCTGTGCACTGCACAAGGCCTGTCAGAGCTGCCCCTCAGAATCCAACAGTGCTGGTGAGAAGGGGAACCTGGGCCAGGCTGGGAACTGTAGAGGAAAAGAGCAGGGCCCGACTGGGGCTTTAGCCAATAATGTCCCCAGCTCTGCAGGCTGTTCTGGCACGGGTGATACCATCTTACATACAGGCAGCGAATAGGGAGCAGGAGCGCCAGGTGGTGATGGCCGTATTGGAGGCCTTGACAGGAGTGCTACGCAGCTGTGGGGCCCTTGTGCTGCAACCTGCTGGGCGCCTTGCTGAGCTCTGTGGCATGCTCAGGGCCGTGCTACAGAGAAAGGTGAGCAGGGCAGGGACCTGTGGAAGGAGGTGCTGGGCCCAAGGATTTGATAGTCCAGTACTAATCCAGCTCCTTGGACCCCTCCCCCAAAGGGAAGGGCAGGAGATCCCAGGCTTAGCTGAGCTACACCTTCCTACAGGTAGCCTGTCAGGACTCCAATGAAGAAGAAGAGGAGGAAGATCAGGTGAGAGCTACAGATAACAATAGGCAAGGCAGTACAGCTAGTCCCATGGGCCCAGGGGTAGCAGTACACTCAGGTTGGTCTTGGGGAGACAGGGCTGGTGGGAGAGATTAGTAATAACCACAGTGATTCAATCCTGACCCCACTAAGGCAGTGGACTGGAATGGGCTTCAAGTGATAGGGGAGAGCTGAAGCAGGGCTGCAAAAAAGCCCAGTGTGGAAGTGGGGCAGTCCGTGAGCCAAAGCACCTCCTGGAGCCGCCAGTGGCAGAACAGCGGAGAGGTGCATAGTCACAGAGTTGGCCCAGGTGCCCCAGCCCCTGACTTGGCTCCACAGGCTGAATATGATGCCATGTTGCTAGAGCATGCTGGAGAGGCCATCCCTGCCCTGGCAGCTGCAGCTGGAGGAGACACCTTTGCTCCTTTCTTTGCTGGCTTCTTGCCATTTTTGCTATGTAAGACGGTGAGTGCTCCCCTCTCTGGCTTCAAACTCCAGCCTCCCTCCCCCCCGACGCCCAGTGCCCACTGTGCACTGTGCCAGGCTCATTGACAACCCTGACCTGTCCTTGCCCACAGAAGCAGAGCTGCACAGTAGCAGAAAAATCCTTTGCAGTGGGGACACTTGCAGAGTCCATTCAGGGCCTGGGTGCTGCCTCAGCACAGTTTGTATCTCGGCTGCTTCCGGTACTGTTGAGCTCTGCCCAAGAGGCAGATCCAGAGGTGCGGAGCAACGCCATCTTTGGGCTGGGCGTCCTGGCGGAGTTCGGGGGCCAACCTGCTCAGGAGTATCCTTGGCTTGCAGCAGTGGAGGGTGGGGTTGGGACAGTGCTCTCTGGGATTGAGGAGGGATGAGGTCCTGCATGTGCCTGTCCTTGACCAATGACAGCCACTTCCCCAAGCTGCTGGGCCTCCTTTTGCCCCTCCTGGCACGGGAGCGACATGATCGTGTCCATGACAACATCTGTGGGGCCCTTGCCCGTCTGCTGATGGCCAGTCCAACAAGGAAACCAGAGCCCCAGGTAAAGAAGAGGCTACCAGGCAGGAGGGAGGTGGAGGGGACAGGACTTGAGGGCTAATGCAACTGTGTATCCAGGTGTTGGCTGCCTTGCTGCATGCCCTGCCACTAAGGGAAGACTTGGAGGAGTGGGTCACCATAGGGCATCTCTTCAGCTTCCTGTACCAGAGCAGCCCTGATCAGGTAACGTTGGTGCTGGCAGCCCTCAGACCCAGTGACAACGCTAAAGTGTGTCCACTATGGTGGGTGCATGGTTTCAGCCATCCTTATACTTACCCAGTGTAGCTGTCTGCTTGGATTGGCAGTCAGTCTTGTATGTGAGATTAGGGGCTTCCTCTCCCCATAATGTTTTCTTTGGTAGTTTGCATTTCTAACTCTGCTGAGCTTACAGTTGCACTTCCTAAGATTAATTTTCTAAGCCAGGGCTAGGACACTGTTCTGGAGCCTGGATAGCTTTTGGGCACCTCAGTGTATATTTCAGTCAGAGATGCAATGCTTCTTTTTTTTTTTTTTTTTTTTTTTTTTTT
>NDGN011349890.1:0-12800 GCA_002564285.1 Tympanoctomys barrerae | reverse complement strand
GCTGGCTAAGTGAGTGAACTCAGTTACACTTCCAGGAGGAAGCACTGTAGAATTGGCGTCCGACAAAAAAAGAAAAGGGCATGGGCGTGTCTTCCGCCTTTTCTCAGATCCTGTACTTCACCAATGGCCACCTGTATCCCACTGGTTCTAAGGCAGAGCGGGCCAGCCTGCTCCAAAATCCACCCACAGGAGGGGTGGCCACCCTGAAACTGTCGGATGTCCGCCCCTCGGATACTGGAACCTATCTCTGTCATGTTAACAACCCGCCAGATTTCTACACCAATGGTCTGGGACTGATCAACCTGACGGTGCTGGGTAAGACAGGCTGGCGACCCACTAGCCAGCCACCTAGGTTGAAAGTGTGCATCAGCAGTGCTAGATCTCCCCATGTCTTGCTTTCTACTCAAGCACACAACTGTACTAGGGACCTCAAGACAAAAAATACCCGCTTCCCAAGTCTTCTAATTTAGATGGTCGCACTGCAGCTCTATAGAATGTCTCCTCTCTTGGGGCCTGAGAGAGGAAGCCCTTCTCATACGTGGCGATGGAGTCACACACCAGCCAGCTGCACCAGGGAGGAAACACCCTTGTGTGGTTAATTTGGTTTCTGTCCCTCCCAGCCTCAGTGGCAGAGAAGGGAAGTGGCCATTAAAGGAATTAAGCCCCCCTTCATTAAGCAATGCATTCTGTTCGGAGCATCCATCTCACTGTAAATCAGAGCCTGCTCCCAAGGCCAAAGACATTTAGATGAAAAACAAACAAACAAACAAACAAACACAACAAGACCTGGCATGTGATGTGTGCCTACTATGTGCAAATGTGTGAACGGCTTTGTCATTTGGAGGGGAGATTTTAATTTTTTTTTCGGGAACTGGGGATTGAACTCAGGCCCTTGTGCTTGCCAGGCAGATTTTAATTTTTAACTGGAGCTGGAGTTAACGGGTAGATATCATCTTAGCCCAATTTTGCCTCAATGTGAGGAAGAGTTTCCTAACAATGAGAATCACCAGCAGTAGAAACAACTTCCTAGGGATGTGGGGGTAGAGAGGAGGGGACCACTGTTGAGCAGTGGTGTTCAAGTGGGAGAGTCAGCGCTCAGTGGGTGTGAGATTAGAAGGTTTCTGTGACGCACTGTGGTTTTTGCAGTGCCCCCCAGCAGCCCCTCGTGCAGTCAGAGTGGGTCAGCTCTTGTGGGAGGCTCCGCAGCACTGAGATGCAGCTCTGCCCAGGGAGCTCCCAAGCCAGTGTACAGCTGGGCTCGCCTTGGATCCTTCCCTACGCCTTCTCCTGGCAGCGTGGTTCAAGGTAAGAAGGACCCAAAGTCATCAGCGAGAGATGTCTGGTGACCTGAACAAATCTGGTCTGCAACCCTTACACACCCACATGGCAAGTTCTGTGCCCAGTGGTATGGGACAAAGCCCTCTACTTTCCTCTCTTTCTTCCTATTGTTCCTTCTACCTTCCTGAACGGTCCATGGCTGGGCTCCTGGGGGCATCTCTTTTTCTGTTTGTTTTTTTGCGACAGCATCCCACTAGGTAGCATCTTGAACTCACTATGTACAGTAGTCCAGGCTGGCTTCAAACTTGCAACAGTCCTCCTGCCTCAGCCTCTTAAGTGCTGAGATTACAGACATACACCACCACGCCCAGTCCCTGAGAACATTTTTGAGGTAATATCCTGAAAGAGTGCAGAGAATGGGAGACAGTCTTATGATTCTTGTTTACTTTTGGAGGATTCCTTTTAATTTCTTAAGGGTTATGAATCATTTCCAGACTTCCTGAAGAAGAAACTGAGGCAGGATAGCACACTGACTTGAGTCATCTTGCCAGTTTCTTTGGAAGAGTCATATTCCTAGGAGCTTTTGCTTCTTATATTTGCCCCCCGTAACCCCAGAAAATCCTTGTATCAATCCAGACCCCCTTCCCTGGATTACTTCCTGATACGTGCTTTGCTCCCTCAAGCAAAAGTCAGTTTGTAGAAACACTGGAGTCAGCTCAGTCACTCCATTGTTTTTTTTTTTTTTAACAAACAAGCTTTTTACTCCCAACAAGGAATCTTACCCCAGCTAGTAAGTATACCACCACAATTAATGTGTGGGGTTCCCCAGCTCCTGAACAAGTAGCATATGGGACAGGAAGGACACAGATGTGGCAGTGGCTTTGGAATTACTTTCTGGATCATTTCAGACTAACTGTTCCCTCTAAGTCAGTTTTCTCACCTATCAAATGAGGTGACACCTCCTTTGGAAGCACTGCTACGTGGATGAAGTGAACTGTCCTCCCCTCGAACTCATTAGGTGCTCACTGCGAGCTCGATAGGCCGTGACACACGCCCTCTTCATCCTTCAGATGAAGTGTCTGGCCAGCTCATTCTCACCAATCTCTCCCTGACCTCCTCGGGCACCTACCGATGTGTGGCCACCAACCAAATGGGCACTGCATCCTGTGAGCTGACCCTCTCTGTGATCGGTAGGGGACACGGGGAAGAGGCAGGTCTGGAAGGCTTGGCCTGGGGAGGCTGAGTGACGCTGCGGGAGGGTGGGGGGACAAACAAGTTCTGCAACTCTGAAAGTCCTGTGCATCCTTAGGTCCTTCTGAGGGTCGAGTGGCTGGGGCACTGATTGGGGTGCTTCTTGGCGTGTTGCTGCTGTCAGTTGCTGTGTTCTGCCTTGTCAGGTTCCAGAAAGAGAGGAAGAAGACCCCCAAAGAGACGTATGGGGGTAGTGACCTGCGGTGAGCAAAGGGCTGGAGGTGGTAGAGGGAGACAGATTCGGGTTCAAAGTAAGTGCTGCCAGCCTTCACCTGGGAGGGGTAAGGAGTGCTGCTTAGCTTTGGGTGACGGCAGGGGCAGCACAACCTTAGTGCCCAGGGTGGAGGTCTGGGACAGGGGTGGCTCCATTTGCAGGACTACACTGACCCTCCTCATACTTACTTTCTCAATTTTTTTTTTTTTTGAGACAAGGTCTTGCTATATAGTCCAGGCTGGCTTCAACCTATCCTTTTGCCTCTGCCTCCAAGGGCTATTACGGGCGTGTGTCACCATTCCTGGCTACTTTCCTAATTTTTAAGGCACTTTGATATGTATGTTACCTGTTTGGAAGTTGGAGGAATTGTATTTGTCTTGACCACTTGAGGGTAGTTCTGTGTGAGCCATCAGGAAACGAGACCAAAGATGCCTCTGCCAGCCACTTTAGCTGCAAGACCTGGAGTCCTGAATAGGCAACCAAGCCGTTTCAAAACGAAAATACCAAATACAGCAGAATCCGTGTGCTTATGCTTCAGGGACACGGGGCCTGGAAACTTTATTTTAACCGAAGTCCCACAGATGATTTTTGTGCAGCATAAAAATTTAAGACTCTGACGGAGTCTATGGTGTAGGACCATAGCCATCCTCTGACGGAGTAAAGGAATAGGGAAATAGGACCATAGCCATCCTCTTTCTGCAGTAAAAATGTGTTTCCATCAGGGAGGATGCGGTGGCTCCTGGGATTTCTGAACAGGCTTCTCGGAAAGGCCTCTTGGAGAGGTCCCTGTCTGCCGGCTCTGCGACCACCACCAAGTCGGCTAGCACTGAGACGACTACCAAGTCCAGACTCCCTATGATTATCTGACATCTTCCCTTCTCTGAAGATACTAAAGATTAAAGCCTTTGAGGGTACCATCTTGTTCCGTCTTCTTTGGCCAATACAGTCAATCCCTCCTGGCAATCTAGAAATCCTCTGTTTAGGAAGGGAATGTGTGTGACGTCCCAGTTTACATCAAAGGGATAGGGCTCAACCTAGGTGTCACTCCACCTAATCTGTCTCAGCTCTGATTTGTAGTTTTAGCGGTTTGTTTAAGCTCCAAACGGTGACTGGACCAAGGACCCCTCCATCCCTCCTCCCCTGTCCTCCTCCTCCCCCTCCCCGCACCTGCAGAACACTTGGACATTCCTCTTTATTGTTCACATTCCAACCCAGCACAGTCACATGCACACGCATAGATTAAAAACCTTCCGGCCACAGCCCCAGGAGCCCAGTGGGGCGGGGTCGGCGGGGCAGGGGCGGGGCCGCGGAAGACTCCTCCTACTGAGCCTCCAGGCGCTCGGAGTTTGCAAAAACAGCTGGAGAGCTTGAGAGGCTACTGGGGTGCTGCTGAGGGCCAGGAAGGGTACATGACAGGCAGGTGTAGAATAGGGATTTCCCTTCTGATCAGAGCAAGGGGCATCCGACACCATGAAAACCCTCTTTGCTTGCTCCAGATCCAAAGTTCTGGGGCCAGGATAGGGCGGGAACTGCACAGAAACGCAGGGCGCCCCCTTTCGATGCGCGCAGAACGAAAGGACTTTTTTTTTTCTTTTTCAAGTGAGTGACTCGAGCGACGCTCAGGGCGCCCCCCGCCGTGTGCGCAGGGGAGCGCACCGAGGCTGCGGAGGCAGAGCTGCATGCTGGGTGCAGGGAGAAGTGGGCGAGAAGCAAAAGAAGGGGAATTTGGGAGCGCGGGGTTTTGGGGGTGGGTGGGAAACGCGAATGGGGACCACGTTAGACTGGAGTGTTAACTAAAAGGGCACGGACTGGGCAACCTTGAGACGAAGCCTGCCTGGGAAAGGGAGTCTCTGGGACGCAGGGGGCTCCTGAAGCTGGCAGGTTGGTGGCAAAGAGGGGGTCACAACACGGTTGGAAATTCTCGTCACTGCGAAGGGGACGCGGCATCCATCTCTCCTTGGGAACTGAAGGGACAGAAAGTCAGAGCCTGTCCGGTCCTTATCTCCCGCAACCGCCTCCCTTTCAGAACAGTAAGGCGCCCAGGAGGGGCAGGGGCCTCCAGTCCCCCAGAACTCGGGCCCCGCCCCAGTCACTGAGCTGAAGCGAGCCCGTGGCAGGTACGTGAGAGAGCTGCGATGTGCATGGCCCTCGGGCGGCTTCGTGTAGCCAAATGAGGGCGGCTGCACGTCTGGGTGGCCCAGGTGTCCTTGTCGCAGCCTCGGGCATCCGCATGCATCTGAAAACCCGCTGGTGCTTGTGCCCGGCTGGGAGGGGGCGGGTGGAGAGAGGGAAGGGCTGGGGAATTGGTGGTCCCCGTCCTAGCATCGCCCCACCCCCGCCGCTTCGGATCGGATCGTTTTCCTTACCTTCGAAAATGCTCAGTTCTTCCGTCCGGGATGGAAAAAGGGAAGGTAGAGAAGAAAAAACAGGTGAGCCCTTGGGATCCGCCTCAGCCTTAACTGCTCTTCTTTTTTTTTTTTTTTNCTTTTTGAGACAAGGTCGCTATGCAGTTCTGGCTGGTCTTGAGCACACATTGTAGCCCAGGCTGGTCTTGAAATCGCAACGATTCTCCTGCCTCAGCCTCCCGAGTGCTGGGATTACAGGCGTGTGCCAACACGCCAGGCTAACCTTAATCTCTTACCACCTACCAGTCTCAGACCTTGTCCCTCATCCTTAACTCCTTCCCCGTCGTCACTCTTTGCTCTCTGCTCGTGTTTAGGCTTCTCTTCTGGAGGAAAGCTGGGAAACTAGAACCCGCCCATCCAGCCACCAGCCGGCCTTACCTGCCTTAGTCTCCGCTGGGGCCGCCGCCCGCGCCTCCCCGGGCGCCCCCAGCTCCTCCTGGGCCCCCGGGGCCCGGGCCCTTCCGGCCGCGCTCTCCACTCTTTATCTTCTTCCGCGCCATGTGGCCCCGGAAACTCGCTTGGATTTTGGCAGCGGCCGCATTGGCACCAGGATCGTCCAGCGGGATGTCTAGAATGTCGTCGTCCGGCTTGGAGCAGGCGCTCTCCTGGGGACGGGGCAGGGAAGTTCCGGTGGGGTGACTGGGCAGAGACTCCGCAGGGTTAGATTAGAACTAGAGCCCTTGGGGGCACTGAGATGGGAAAACACGGGTCGGGGGTGAGGGAGCAGTACCAGGTGTGTGTGTTTTCTGCTGGGCAGCAGCAGGTTCAGAGGGAGGATCAGGGCCTGGTGGATCTAATTGTGTACCCAACCCAAGAACTACAAATACCTGGTGGGATGGGATAAGAGAAACTCAACAGTCCTGTTAGTAGCCTGTACCAGTAGGCAGGGTGCAGCGTTGAGCAGAGAGTGGGAAGGCAAGAAAGCAGCGGCAGGCACTGTGCCTGTGGCCACCCTTCCTCCTGCCTGCAGAGGGTGCCTCTAGCTCAGAAAGGCCCCTGCCCACTCCAGGCTTCTCTGGCGAGAAAGAGGAAGGAGACCCCGTAGGACCACCTCTCCCTGGGTAGATCTGCAGCGGAACTCATCACTGTGATTAGGAAGTTGGGGGCCACCGCTCTGGGAGTCAGTGAACCCCACTGGGCACAGAGGTCCAGAGGCTGTTCTCCCACTATTTCTACTGTTCCCCAGGTTGAACCAAAAAATGAAGGAAGGAGATAGTCTGGAAGAAATTGAAGGAGAAAATACGTCATTCAAGAAACAAAACAAAAGAAAGAAAAAGACAAGGGTATGATCAGCAGGAACAAGAAGCCCTTTTCTTGTTGAGCTCATGAGAAGAAAGGAATCAGGACAATAGCTACCATTCCAGCAGTCTCTTCTAGGTGCAGTGGCAGTGTTTCACAGACATTATTTTATTTAATGCTCAACAACAAAGTGATAAGAAACTCTCTTTAATATTACCTTAGCTTACCATGATAAAACTGTGACTGGACGGCTTAAAAGAACCTGTGGGGGTTGTACCCCCAGTTATCAGGAGACTAAAGATTTAAACCTTTGTATATCAGGCTTAGAGTGGATTTTAAACTACTCAGTAGAATAAGCAACTACAGTCCAGAAAGGGGCTGTGTACGTCTTGGACAAATTACTTAATCTTTTCTTATCATTACTCCTTCACCTGAAAAATCAGGATAATAATAGCCATTTCTGTAAGGAAGAGTTAGCACGATAATGCACAAAGACTCTGGCACAGTCTAGTACTTAATACATGGTGGCTATATGATTGTGTTATATAATAAAGTTAAATTGATCAAAATAGTTGTTTCTGTAGTTCCAAAGTGTCCACAGAGTTCACATAAGTTGACTCAATAATATAATCACATACCACATAGTGATGTTTTGGTCAATAACAGGATATGTAACGATGATGGTCCCATAAGATTAGATCACCTAGAATTGCCATAGTTTGTGTAACTATGCTGTCACGTTCTCAGTGATGATAACTGCCTAACGGTGATACTTTAGTTTTTGGAGATAGTCTTGTTTTTCTTTTTCTGAGACAGAGTCTCGCTATGTAGTGCAGGCTGGCCTTGAACTCAGAGTGATCCTCCTGTCTCAACCTCCAGAGTGCTGGGATTACAGGCATGCACCACGTGGGCTTGGAGACAAGAGTTTTGCTGTGTAATCCAGGTTCATCTTGAACGCACTGTGTAGCCCAGGCTGGGTCTTCCAGCTGTTCTCCTGCCTCAGCCTCCAGAGTACTGGGATTGCAGACATGAATTACCACACCCACCCTAAGGACACATTTCTCAGAATATGTCCTAATCACTAAGGAACTTGTGACTGTAATCAGACCCATCCGTATATATGTGCATGTGCCTGACAACCAGCCTTGGCTGAGAGCAGAACGAACGAGTTAGGAACTGACTCTGATTTCAGAGGCCAGGCTCAGAAGAGTCTCAGTCACCCCTGATCTCTTGTACCTTGCTGTTACTTATACTATCAGCATGAACTGTGATGAGGACAATCACTATGAAGTTAGATGGGCATTGCTCCTTTGGTTGTGGGCCTTTGGCCTCCAGGAATTTACTTTCTTTTTTTTTTTCTTTTTGGTGGAACCGGGGATTGAACTCAAATCCTTGCGTTTGCCAGTCAAGCGCTTATCCTACTGAGCCATCTCCCCGGCCCCTCAGAAATTTACTTTCTTTTTTTAGAAATTTACTTTCTTCTTTTCCTTCTCTCCTTCCTTTTTCTTCCCTCCCTCCCATCCATGGTATTGAGGAGGAACCTAAGACCTTCCCCCTGGAGCTATATGTTTGTTTGCTTGTCTGCTTTTTTACTTTTTGAGACAGGGACTCTAAGTTGGCCTTGAACTCAACGTAATTCTCCTGCCTCAGCCTTCCAGTTGCTGGGATTACAGATGTGTGCCACCATGCCTGGATTCTTTTTGATTGTTTTTATTTGGAGACAGGGTCTCACTAGATTGCCCAGGCTGACCCCTACATTTCAATCCTCCTTCAGCCCCCCAAGTAGTTAGGATTATGGGTTTGGGTCCCCAAACTTGATTGTCCTCACTTCTTGCCTGAGGATGTCCATTGCTTTCACTGTCTTTTTCTTCTCAAGATAAGATGCCTATGGCAATTCAGTTCTACTCTTGCCCTCTCCTGGCCATCAGTGACCAGTGTCAGAACTGGACAGGGTCTGAATGAGCCTCTAGTGATTCTTTTCCCATCTAGATTTAGCCCAAGAACACAGTGTAAATGCAGATGCTGAAGCCCAGGTTTACAAATACTCCTTCCTCATGCTTCCTCAGGCTGTCCTCCTCCTATCCCAGGCTGCTGGCTTTTTAGTGTATTCTCAAGATGCCTACAATCAATTTTTTTTGTACTGGGGATGGAACTCAGGGCCTTAATACTTGCTAGGCAGGCGCTTGTGCCGCTGAGCTATTCCCCCAGCCCTACTCCATCCCAGTCCCACAATTTAAACATAGTCACAAAGACTTACCAAGAAGCTGCTATGGGCTAGAATGAACCCAATCACTCTTTTTTCTCTTCCCAGGTCTAGAGGTCTCCCTGATAGCTTATTCTTTACCTAAACCCCCAACCAATGCCCTTGTGTTCTTTGATTCTCAGAGCCCAAGGATTTTTTGGGATAGTCTCTAGGAGTAGTGAAGCTTCTAGAAAGATGGCAACAACCATAAAAAACAGTATTTCCACCTCACCCCTCCTTGGGCTCATAGAGTGGAGGTGTGGAGGAATGCTGAGGAGAGGAAAGGATGTCTTTATTTTTTTCTTTTTTTGGTGGAACCGGGGATCGAACTCAGGCCCTTGCGCTTGCCAGGGAAGCACTTATTCCACTGAGCCATCTCCCTGGCCAGGAAGGGGTATCTTATCTAACTATGCTAAGGTCCAACCTGCTCTCATTGCTCACCCCAGCTTTATCCAGAATGGAAACCTGGAACAACATGCAGAGACACTCCTGATGCCCTCTTCCTCCCCACAATCAGCTCCCTCTCTCTTTAGCTTAATTCTGAGGACTAAGCCACTAGGCAGCCTGACCACAGGCAAAACTGAGGGAGGACGGAAGGAATCCCGGAAGGGGCTCTTTAGTCATGGTGCCTGGCTAATGTCTGCCAAAGCCAAGACTGATGGTTGTTCCTGAGAGCTCTGCCCGAGCTGGGGGACATCAGGGATGAACAGGGTGACGTGGAAAGCATACCAGTCTGGAAAGCAGGCGCCATGGCTCTAGGCCTTAGATGAATAAAGTCTCCTTTAGCTCACCAATCCTAATAGCTTTAAGAATTAAGGCTACTCACTGCCCATTATGTGTTAGGCTCTTTATTAAGTACTTTGGACACTTTCCCTCATTTAAGTTCAGTCTTACACAGCAGAAAACAGCCTCAGAGATGTTTTATAACTTCCTTAAGGTCCAACAGACTGCCTCAGGGCAGGCAATTACTTCTATGCATTCAGCTAACACCCAAGTCAACTAGACCAAGCAAAAGAAGATGACATTAAAAAACGTTTCTTGGCCTTTTATGTAGCAGAGCTATATCCTGGCTTTGTAGAAGAGCAACTAGAACATTTGAATCGACAGCTGTTAGAAACTACTCTCAGCCTGGGGTTGTAGCTCAGTGGTAGAGTGCTTGCCTGACATGCATAAGCCCTGGGTTTGATTTCCAGCCCTGAAANNAAAAAAAAAAAAAAAAAAGCAAAAAACACCAGCAGCAGCACGAGCAGCAGCAGCAAAACAGCCTTTAAAAAGCAGATCTGGGGCCAGCGAGATAGCTCAGTAGAATAAGTGCTTGCCTGGCAAGAGCAGGGTCCTGAATTCAACCCTGGTATCCCCCCCCCCAAAAAAAGAGCAGATCTGTTTTCTTCATCATTTCTGCCCATGTTTCCTCACCAAGAGGAAAGAAAGGAATAAGGCTAGACTAGATTATTCCCAAACACCAGGTGGTTACCTTGGAAAGCCCCAGAATGAAAGGGGAAGCAGCACACACCTTACGAGTGCGGGGTCCTAGCCCTTCACAGTCTGGACCCAGTCTCGCCCTCCTCATCCCATCTCCCCTTTCTGTCCCCTGCACAGTCTGAGAATGGTGTGCTCTCGCTCAGCCCTTTGGGCCTGTAGCCTTAGATTATGCAAAAGGAAAGCTCTTGTGTACCTGGTGCACTGCAGGAGATGCTCATGGCCCTGGGCCACTTGGATAGCTGCGTAATTGGTTCCTCCATACTTTTTGGATGGATAGCCTCTCCTTTCTAAGGGACAATGGATCCAACCATCTCTACAAGTCCCTCAGCTGTTAGCTGTCACCTGTTACCTAGTTATCCATCTACCTGACCTGTAGCAATGTCTTTCTGGCCACTCTCAAACACCATCTGGGGAAGACCAGGGCTGCCTGACAGGGCTCTCCCATCCTACCTTTGGCACTCCTGCAGACTCCAGAGGAGACCAGTCACATTCCTTCTTTGGCTTCTTGGATTTTCCTGTGACTGTGCCTCCAGCTTCCCCTTCCCCATCATCCTCTCCAGCTTAATCCTTTCTGCTCAGTATTACCACACTAACCCTTAACCCATAACTCAGAATCTACCATCCATTTTCTTTACTTTAAAAAACACTGCTGGGGGGTTGGAGTGGGGGACCTCTGCCTTAGTGGAGTCTGGAAACCACCATTTCTCCTTTCATCACCAGAAATAGTTTTCTGGGCCGGAGACATAGCTCACTGGGAGAGCATGTAGCTAGTCCCCAGCATAAATAAATAAAACTAGATTTAGAAAACTGCTTCCTGGAGAAAAGACTCCAGGAAGGAAAAAGCAAACGAAGGCTGGGCATGGTGGCGCACGCCTGTAATCCCAGCACTTGGGAGGCTGAGGCAGGAGGATCATTGGGAGTTTGAAACCAGCTTGGGCTACAAACTGAGCCCAAGGCAGCCTGAAATGCATAGTAATGAAGCGTTGTTCTTTTTTTTTTTTTTTGGCGGAACCGGGGATTGAACTCAGGGCCTTGCGCTTGGCAGGGAAGCGCTTATTCCACTGAATCATCTCTCCGGACCCTTGAACTGCACAGTAATGAGATCCTGTCCCAAAAAGACAAAAAATAAATAAATAAATAAATAAATAAAATTAAAATAAAAAAAGAGCACCAAGAAAAAGACTGAAAAGAGATATGCTATCAGAATATCTTCCAGGGATTGGGATGATATATGATTAATTTTTAAAAAATGTTTTCTCTGGTCTTTATATTATTATGACACTTCATAATGAGAAAAAAATACATTTAGAGAAGGGGTTAAAGTACAGCTGTTAAAAAAAATAAAGTACAGGGACTGGGGAGATGGCTCAGTGGCATAAGTGCTTCCCTGGCAAGCGCAAGGCTCTGAGTTCAATCCCCGGTTCTGCCCCCCCCAAATAAATAAATAAAGTACAGCTGTTTGGATCACACGGGGCTGTGTGCTTCAATTCTGCCTCCACACTTGGAGGAGTGCCTCAGAAGAAGAACCATTTGATTTCTCCAAGCCTCAGTTTGCGCACCTGCGAAATACCTACTTCACAGAGCTGTTGTGATGGTTAACTATGAAGTGCTTGTCTTGTGGTGAGCATTCACAAATTGGCAGCTATTATCGACACCAGTAACAATTAAAATCATGACAACTTGCTCCTGAGTTCTCCCTGCCTCTTGGTACGGAGACATCAAGAAAGCTCACCTCTTATAGAACTGGACCATCCTTTCCTTCCAAACCACACTGTTTCCTTTCTTTCTTTTACACACCATAGGGTGGATGGAGGTGGCAAAGCCCATAAGCTCTGGTATCTTTAGCTGGGTTGACTGAACGACTGAGAAAACACAAGGACAGTCTTTTTCTGTACGTGGGGGCTAAAAATAAACAAATTTATATAGGCAAGATCTCTGCGAGTCGGAGGCCAGGCGCGTGCCAGGCACTTTCTTATTGAGCCCCCTCACCACTAACCTATATATTTCGGCCAGGCACTAGCAGCTTCCAGACTCCGTGTGGGCGACGACAAGCTGCAGACAATTCCTTCCCTGACCAGCAGAGCTCTCTCGCGGTCACTTTACGCAGCTCCCTCTAGAGCCAGGAGGCGTTGGGGGCCGGGCCAACCCCTCCCCCAAACTACACCGGTAGGCTCTGTGCTGCCCATCAGCGCTACTAAGACCAAAATGAATCGCTCACTCCTGCCTGCGGGGTACAGGGCTTAGCCGATCCTCAGAGAGTCGTGAAGATCAGCCTGTCCGTCCAATGACTGTGGTGGCGGTGGGATAGGAAATGGGGTGGGGGCCAAATGCCCGGGAAGAGGATTAGCAGCAGCTCCGTGAGGCGACGGTTTCCAGGGTCTCATTGGGGCAAGTTCCTGCTCTCTACCTGCAGCATTCCGGCTGCCAATCCCTGCCCAGCTTCAGGTCCACCCTAGACAGCCCAGCTAGAAGCGCTCGGACGCCCCCGCCGCTCGGGCAGCATTTTTCTTAGGGCTTTCAAGTCAGGCAGGTGCCTTCCACCACCATCACCCATCTCTGTTGGACCCCTTACGGCCCCTAGTCTTCCGCACCCGCTTCCAGCCCTCACTCACTTCGGGGCTTCGCGGGCGCCCCGTGTTCCAGACCAAGCCGAGTGCCGGACCCCCAGGCCTTCTAACTTACGGTGCAG
>NDGN011349859.1:0-14713 GCA_002564285.1 Tympanoctomys barrerae | reverse complement strand
CAGTGTGGCCTTTTCTTGTCCTAACCTGACTTCCCAAAGTGCTCTGAGGAGGAGGTGGGCCAGCTGGGCAGAAGAATGTGAAAACCTGTTCTGTGTCACAGTGTCCCGGCACCAGCTGTCCTATCTTTAAAGCAGAAGGGGTATCTTAGTTATTTTTCTCTCATTGCTGGAATAAAATACCTGACACCCAGTTAAAGAAGGAAAGGTTTAGTTTTCTCATAGCTTATGGAGGTTTCCGTCCACACTCAGCTGGCTCCAAGGAAGGGTGGCACATGGCACAGGGCAGGCACTGGTGGCAGTAGAAAACGGCAAATCAGCAAGAGCCAGAAAAGGAGAGCCGAGTGCAAGCCTCTCTCCCTCTCTTCTATCGATGCAGGCTGCCCACCCTGGGCGGGTGTGACACGCACACCCATAACCCCAGCGCTGCACCATGAGTCAACCACCAACTCAAGACGCCACCCCACGACTGCATGAGGCTCTGAGGGACATCTAGACACAAGCCGTAACATTCCTCACCCGGTAGCTTATCTTTAAAGCAGAAGGGACTAATAGTCAGCTTCATGTTTTAGATCAATGAAGATAAAGCTTGAGGGACAATAAAGGTAAAGAAAGAAAATGCCAGGAGGGGACAGAGGACATGTATAGATTCTATGCTGTAATAGGAAAAGACGAGCATGTGACCAGCAAACGGCGTATGGAAGGTCCAGCTACTCAGTGCACTAATAATTTAAAATGCAGCTGAATGCCAGGCATAGTGATACACACCACCCTAACCCGAACTCCTGGGAGGGCCAAAGGAGGAGGACTGCAAGTTCAAGCCCAGCCTGGGCCACATAGCAGTGTGGCGGGACACCCAGGTTGTCACTCAGTGTGAAGGCCCTGGGTTCAGCTCCCACCCCTGGGGCCTTGCTGTAGGCAGTGGTGGCTGCAGGGACCCTCACGCCTTGGCAGTGTGCTAGGTCTCCAGGGAGGAAGCAGAGGCAGAAGCAGTAGGAGACCAGCTTCAGATGCCGCTGCAAAGGCACTGTGCCCGCTGTAGGTAAGGAACCGAATCCAGTGCTCCTCGGGGGAGTGAGTACCAGGGAACATGGAAGAGGCCCCCACCCAGAACTGAGGAAGGGCTAGGAGGAGTCCAGGGGCAAAGCCAGGACAGTGGGGACAGCAGCAGTGGAAGGGAGGCTCCACAGAAGGTGATGTGGGGCCCAGGCAGCCACACATCCTCACAGGCCTGCTGGGGGGCCAAACAGGCTTCACAACTGACACTCGCACCCCTGGGACCTCCCCTGCCTGATGCCGAGGGGCCCAGCACCAGGTGCTGGCAAGAGTGAGGTGTGCCATCGGGTGTCCCTGAAGTCAGACTCCCAGGAGCTGGGGACGGGGATGGAGCCAGCAGGAAACGATCCCCTGGGCTGGGCTGGCCCCGAGCATGCACGCGCCCTGGACAATGGAGGCAGGTGTGGCCTGTGCTCAGAGAGGCACCTCAAGTGAGGCGCTCAAGGGGTCGCTTTCTAACTTGCAGCTTCTATCCAGGAGCAAGAAGAGCGTCTACAGCTCCCTCAGCAGCCCCAGAGCACAGCAGGCTTCTGCAACCCCAGGAAGCCCCCAAGGGCAGGGAGGCCGCTCAGCTGCGGAGGGCACTGAGGAGGGGTAGTGCCGAGCCCTGTGCAGACCGCGCCTTTTCCTATGCACATAATGACGGAGCTTTGTGCGTACATTAGGTGTGTAAGAGATTAACAATAGCCAACAAAATGGGATGTGATGGTATACTGTATTCAGTTATTTAAAACTCACGAATTGTTTATGTTTGTTTTTTCCTGTGCATTTTCAGACTGCTGTTGGCTATGCGTATTTTTCTTGTTTGCTAGTTTGTTTGTTTGTCTTGGTGGAACTGGGGATGGCTATGAGTTATTAAAGCTGCAGAAAGCACAATCTGGGCCAAGGGGGCTGCTGCACCCCACTGTGGGGCCGGCCATGGTGGTGCCCTGTCCTTTACGGTGACGACAGAGAGGCACTGTCTTAAGGGGTGGACTCCAGGGGTTTTCAGAGGCCCTCATCTTCATGGGGGTGCCCAGCAGAGAGGCTGCATCAGGAGTACTTCGTGTGCTTGGTGGCAGGGTGCTGAGGCCCGCGGGGCAGAGCGGAAGAGAGACTGAGACATCGCCACAGGGTGGGGCCGCTGGGCTTGGGGGCGTTCAAAGCAGGTTCCTGTCTCAGCACTAAATCCGGGGGAGCTGAGCGCTGTCAGAGTGAATAAAGGCCGCCCAGAAAGGGTAAGCCCTTATCCCCGAACCTGTAAATTCCACCTTCCTGGGGACTTTGCAGATGTAGCAAAGTTAAGGATTTGGGATGAAGGCATCATTCAGGGACAGGGAAGTGGAGTGGCCTGCATGCTGTCACTGTGTCTTTTCTGTGTGTGTGTGCGGAACTGGGTATCGAACTCAGGCCCTTGCGCTTGCCATGCAAGCACTTGTTCTACTGAGCTGTCTCCCCAGCCCCTTGTGTCCTTGTAAAACGATACATGGAGGAGAAAAATGAAGACAGGCAGTGGTTGACCAGAAGTCTGTGGCTCTCTGTCAGGAACGCAGCAGCCACTGGAGGCTGAGAGAGACAGCATATAGCCCTCTCCCTCCTGCCCCACAAAGAGTGAAGAAATCTTGATTTTAGTTGACTAGATTAATCATGTTTTCTGACTTCTGGCTTTTTGATCCATGAGATAAATTTTTATTTTTACCTTTTTTTTTTTTTTTTTTTTAAACAGGGTCTTGCTCTGTAGCCCAGGATAGCCTTGAACACTTGATGATCCTCCTGCCTCAGCTTCCAAGAGCTGGGACTACAGCCCCATCCCAGCCCAGGTGTGCACCATCCTGCCTGCTCAAGACTTTTCTCTACCTTGTCCCAGGGTAGGAGGAAAGCCGAGGCAGAGAAGCTGATACAGCAGGGCCTTTGACAGCTGGTCGTCCCAGTCACGTGTGGAGTTACTTGGTGCTGTGTAGGGAATTAGCCAAAGCTAGCATTGTCAGATGACATCCAGACAAAAGAGCTACTGGTTTTCCTCTGCTCTGGCAAGCTGGTTGAACATTCTTAGCCTGAAGAAGAACCTGCCGATGTCCTGGAAGCAGAGCCCTGAGGTGGAAGAGATCAGGGTTCGAGTCCCTGCTAGGTTGGGCGCAGGAGTCTAGAAGGCTCTTCGAACTTGCCTTCCCTCTTTCATTCCCAGTTGACTGAGAAACTCCCCCACCTTCTCCCCCACCTACTCCCACCTTGACCTTCCAGGCTTGGAAGTTGCTTCTCCGGGATGAAGACTTCCCTGTCCTTGCCACCTTTTGAAGCAGACAGATGTAAACCTGGCCGGTTATGAGGGGACTCCACTGCTCCCAGATTCCCCCTGCACCATGTCGGTACTACTTCCGGAGCCCCAGAGAACTTTCACTGCTCTATGGACCGTAAAATCTAGCCCAGTGTTGGGTCGGACCCTGTCAGTCTACTCAGGGTATGAACTGACTCAATATCTGTGCAGCACAATGAGGCAATAGATTTTTCTAGTTACAAAGCCACATGGTTTGGCTCAGCAGTTTCACTTTGAGTAATTTACCCTACAAATGCACCTGTGCGTGCCACACAATTACACACCGAGAACAGGCGCTGCAGCACTGTTTACAGCGACAGGACACTAGAAGAGGGCTAAGTGTCCATCACTGGGGTCTGGGTAAGTAAATCACGACACATCCACTCCATAGATGATCCCACAGCTGTTAGAAAGAGGGTGAGATTCTCCTAAGACCAGATGGAGTTGTCGCTAAGAAACAGCGAGTGAGATAAGCAAGATGAAAACTGACATGTATTGATTTATCTATTAAGAATGTCTCTGGATGAGAAATTGGGGTTAAAGTCTCAATCCTAGGAAACTGACATCTTTGCTTGTCAAAATCAGCAAGCACCAAGTTCGTATGAGTCAACCCCATAGTAACAGTGACTCTCCACCAGACAACCCTAGGACAGCGTCCGACGGGAAGCTTGTCACTGGCTTTTATGCCTTTGGAATGTTGTAGAAGGGTTGATCCAATAAATGTTGAATGTTTAATTTTTAAAAGTTGTTACAGTAAAAGAAACACTGCCATTAATCTATTTCAAAACACAGCCCATCACTCCACTTTTTTTTTTTTTTTTTAATGTATTCAGAACAGGGTCTACGGCCCACTGGGGATTGAGCCCTGGCTGCTGTGCTCTGCCTATGCAGGTGCTTTAGACTGCTGAGCTATCTGGCTGGCCCTTCCTCATTCACTTCAAACACACCTTTCTTACCACTTTCTGAAGTGGGTCTGGAAATCCTCTTTTGCACATTTATAAAGTGTGGGTAAAAAAAAAAAAAATCTGTGGCTGCTACTGTCCAGCGTCATCTAGTGGAAAGAGGCATACAGACATTACGGTGTGCCCTCTTCCCCAAAGTAAGATGACTGTGACAGCTGAATGTCTTGAATGGGCTCAGGACATCAAAGCAGCCATGACAACAGCTCAAGAACCCTGAAAAAGGCTTTCAGAATCGCTTCAGAAAGCGGCAAGAATGATGACACGGTGTGTTTGAGTCAAGTGGAGTATTCTGAAGTGGGAATAATGGGGATATATCTTTTACTATAATAATTTTTCATGTAAACACACTGTACTTTTATCACATGCATGATTTATCTGGCTTTTAAATTTCATAGTACTTAACTTTAAAAAAATAGATGCTCAGGGTGTGATCCATCCGAATAACTTTTATGAAGACTGTAGTTCCCATTCTGATCAAACAGCAAGTTCATCTCCAGGCCCACAAGGGCAGATCCTCTCCTCTGTGTTTATTCAAATATGAACGACGTCTTGTTTCACATCCCTTTCATTAGGAGGGAGGGCAAGCTGAGCAAAGTTTGCCCTTGAAAGATGAACTGAAGGGCAGAGAGGCCAGAGGAGGCCTCACACAAAGATTCCGAAAGGAGCGGGTACATCAAGGGCCTGCTCAGGGCCTCAGGGCTGCAGGGCACACCCGCCTGACCTGCAGCTCGGGGCTCTTGACAGTGATTCTGGGGGACCATGAGCGTCCTTGCTTTAGGAAGGCCATGGTGAACCTAGGGCACACGTGCCACAGTGGGCCATTCATATCACTGGAAACTCTAAAGGGTTCGCCACCACTGCTTTAGACATCAGCCTCACCGTGTACAGTCTTCCAAGTTGAGGTGCCTGGTCCATCCATACCTCCCAGGGACCTCTTCATGAGTGTCACAGAGCAGCCTGGAGCTGGCCCCAGGCTTCTCTCTTTGTAACGTCTTCTGTATGTTTGTCTCAGAAATCCTGAAGCTGCCACTTTCAGTAATTATGATTGCTTAGTCCAAAAAATAATGTTGAAGGAGCTATTGAACCAAAGGCCTAGGAACTCCTATCAATGCAATGTGGCATAGTCTCTTTTCTGGAATGAGCCTTATGACTCCTCTTCCTGTTGGCCAAAGGGGGGCTACTAGGCATTTGCAAATGCTGTTAGTGAGGGGACAAATCGGGAGCCCTCTTTTTAAAGGGGGCAGAGCACAAGTATTTGCAGCAACACTGCATTGTTTACACCTTTGGTCAGCAGAGGAGCACTAGGATGCGGGTGTGCTGATGCAGACAGAACTAGAGTCACCATGACTCTGCCACTGTGGGGACCACACGGGGACAGCCCAGATGTTATCAGGTAGCGCCCAGCAGCTCCATGCTTCGGAATCTAATGTGCAGGAGTGGGGCGGGGACTCTGTATGCCAGTCTCAGGAAGGTTCCACGGAGACCAGGGGAGGCTCTCAGGCAGCTCCATCTCTCTGGACCAGGGGTCCTCACCTTGGGATGACGTCAGCCTCCAGAGATGTCTGCTCATCACAGCCGGAGCAGGTGATGCTACTGGTTTTAACAACCAGAGACTGGGCCACACAAGGCACAGGGCAGCCCCTCAAGACGGTTGTCAGCTCCAACACCAGGAATGCTGAGGTGGGGAAACCCTGTCTATATGCAAACCATAATCTCCACCCAGTATCTGTTGAACAAATACACACATTTTAGCAAGACTGTCATCTACAGGGATACCTATAGGACAGCTTTCAGCAAGAGAGGAACGAGGCTATGGCTTGGGTCACTGTGAGATCTAGCTCTATTCATTTTTATACCCTCAGAGTTTTGTTTTTTTTTTTTTTTAAATGCAGCTTTTACAATTAAAACGGGAGGAAACAAACAGAAAAGAGGGAGGAAAAGAGGAAGGGAGAAAAGGTTGAAAATGTCTTGGTTGTTCACTACTGGTGATTGAATCCAAGGCCTTCAAACTGAGTTACATCTCCAGACCCTCTTTTATATTTTTTGTTTTGACACAGAGCCTTACTAAGTTGTGAAACTGCCCACGCTGAGCTCAAACGTGCCATCCTCCTGCCTCGGCCTCTCACAGTGGGGTTATAGGCCTGTGCCAACAGGCCTGGACGGAGAGAAAAATCTCCAAACTCTGTCCTCTTCTTTCCCCTGAGCCTTAGCTCCCCTTGCTGGGGTGGGGACAGGATGAAGCCGCTTGTCCTGAGAAACCTTCCACATGACCCTGAGAAGAAGCAAGTGCTTTGTAAAAGCCCTCATTATCACTATAATAAAAAAAACAAGGGGGACAGTGCCGTTTTGGCCCATGTCCAGGTATTCTCCAGGCCTGCTCCGATTGGATCCTGGCCCAGGTGATTCCTGGGGACTTCTGGGAGGGGGCATGGGCAGGTGCACCTCTGATGGGGGTGGGCAGCAGGTGAGCAGTGGCTTTTTATTGCATTATTTCATTATTGGCCTGCACAGGTCCGGGAACTGGACTGGCCAACAAGGCCTCCCTCTTTCTCCTTCCCGCCTGGCTGCCATCTGCCCTGGGCCTGTGAGAGGTTAGTGGGGCATAAATGTATTGGTGAGTGAGAAGAGCGCCAGAGCTGTGGCTCTTCCTGGACATACTCTCCTGTCCAGGGCCTGCCCAGGAACCCACGGTGTCAGGGCTTAAGGTCCAGGTTCATATCTGGGTCCCTGACACCCCAAGGGCTGCCCAGGCAGTATTTTCCTAGAGCGCTGTCTTGGGAAACTGCAAACTTTCTAATGAATGCTGGAGGAAGACAGAACTGGACTGGAGGAGAAGCCGCCCCCGCCCCTCCACCCCCGCGAGTTAGCCCCATTTAGGCGCAAATCCTTAAGCCAGCGCTTGTAAAAGCAGCTTGTTCGGGCCTGACCTTCCCCATTCATGTAATGTGATATTGCACGCTTGGCCGACCTCGGCAAGCCGCGCAGCATATGTCGTCAGCTGGGCGCAGCTCCCTGGATGAAGGCCGTTCTGGAAGCCAGTGTGGGAAGGGGTCTGCCGTGGACACCGGAGGGAAAAGGCAGGAACAAGGGCAGTTAGGGGGAGCTCACCCAGTCCGGCTGCCGGGCTGTGGGAGGAAGCCGGAGGACTCATCTGATGAGCATGGAAACAATTAGGGTCAACAAATAATCGTGGAAAAGGAAACTTTAACAGGGGGAGGGAGACCTGGTCAAACGACCCAGCAGGACCGCCCCGCCCCCACCCCGCGCAGGCTGCATCTGGGCTTCACGTGGACGCCCCGCCCCCATGCGGATAAATGACTTCCCTTTGCAATTTCCTGGAGGAAGTTGTTGCGCTGATCATCCAGGGATAAAGCAAGCCGGGTTATTCTTAATTTTTACTCTGAAGTCTCTTTCCCTTGCAGTCCAGCCTCCTGACAAAGGGAGACCAGAAGCTTCAGCAAAAGCCCAGGCCGAGCGGGCGCAGTGGTGCACACCTGTAATCCCAGCACTCGGGAGGCTGAGGCAGAAAGATCTTTGCAAGTTTGAGATTGACCTGGGCCACAGAGTGAGCTCAAGGTCTCAAGTACACAGCGAGACCCTGTCTCAAGGACAAAAAAAAAAAAAAAGCTATCGCTGGAGAAGCTTCTTTTGTCTGCGAAGACAGACTGGCCTGACCAGTTACTTCCGGGTGGGGACCCGACCCCTTCAGCTCTGCAGCCCAGTAGGTCCCTGCCAGGGCCACAGACCCTCCTGCACAGCATAGTGGCGTGATGCCACACTCCCCTCCTGGCAAAGCACCCACCATCCAGGAGCTGCTGGCCTGCGCCCCGGTCCTTGGGTGCCAGCCTGGTTGAACTGTTAAAACTGAACTCAATTGTAATTAATTTAAATTTAGAAACGGATAGTTCAATGAATTTGAAAACTTAGCCGCTGGAAAAACTTGGGCGGGTAAATCTGCTATTTTCAACTATAAATTTCAGGGTTTTGTTTTTGTTTTTGTTTTGACACAGGGCCTCACTATGCAGTTCGGGCAGGCCTTGTGTTCACTTTTGTAGTCAGAGGCTGGTCTTGAACTCGAAGAGATCCTCCTGGCTCAACCTCCGGAGTGCTTGATTGCAAGCATGCACCACCACGCTGCATCGGGGGCCGCAGGGAGGGCGCCCACATCCGGGCCAAGGGCCACAGGGCATGTGGTGCTGGGGATGGAACTCAGGTCCTTGTGCTTGCCAGGTAGGTGCTTAGTCCTCTGAGCTATCTCTCCGGCCCCAAATTTCATAGATTTAATAGATTTTTAAAAATTGTATAGATGGAGAGCAAATATTTCTGTTGAAACTTGGTTCCTACACTGAGGTATGCTGGAAAAGAAAGAAAGAAAGAAAGAAAGAAAGAAAGAAAGAAAGAAAGAAAGAGTATATGCCAGATTTGTCAGAAAAAAAGTAAAACATCTCATTAGTAATTTTATATTAATTCGATACTGAAGTGGTGATACTTGAGACCTATAGGGTTAAATAAATGTATTATTAAAATTAATGGCACAGGGTTTATTGCACAATGATGTGAATAAGCTCAACACGACTGAACTGTACACTTAAAAGGGATTAAGACGGCAAGTTAGATGTTGTATGTTTTTTCCCACCATACAAAATTAATGTCACCCGTTTTGTTTTCCATTTGATGATGTGCTACTAGGAAAGGAAAAGTTGCATCTGTAGTTTGCGTCCTGTGTCTCCTGGGCAGCGCGGCACAGACTGAAAGTGCGGCGTCGCCTTTGCTTCATGTGCAGCCGCACGGTGGACTCTCCCTGCTCCACGGTGTGGCGGGAAGAACAGCTCCATTATTCAGAGCTTTAAAGAGCAAAAATCAAGGAAAAATAGTGCAGGCTGCAGCCTGGAGTCCGCCTCCTGTCCGTCAAACCCTTTCTGCTTCCCATTTCCAGGGGAGGCCTGAGAGTCCGCCCACCCCAGCGCAGCTCTCTATGCTTCTTGCAAAAAAATGGCGCACACCAGGCCCGCACGAGAACTTGCTCTCCTCCCTGGGAATTTTGTGAAGGAAAAGCGCTCCCATCCCCCACCTCGGAATTTCCCAGGCTGGGTGATGCAGAGCTGCAGAACAGGATACAGGGAGTCGCTTCTATCCTGGGCTTCTTGTCTGCAGGAGCTTCTGTCCTGTCTCACGGCCCTGCCACCTCTCCCTGTGACCTCCTCGCTCAAGTCTCTTGACCTCTGCAAGGCCCAATTCCTTCCTCTGTAAAATGCAGACAGTAGGAACAGCCACTTCAGTGGAGTGTGAAGGCAAAATCAGTTTGTGCAAGACGCTCAGCGCTGGGTCTGGCATCGCAGCCACAGCTCCCGCCCTCAGTGCAGTGGACAGGGGAAGGTCAGTCTTCTGGTGGCCTCGGGTAGGGCACTAGTCTGCCAGTACCTTGTGACAACATGGATAGGACTGTCTCATTGCGGGGATCCACAGCACTTCCCAGTTCTTTGAAGCCACCTGCACCAGCTCCTCTCGGTCCCTTCTGGGGTAGGGGGCAGATGCAGGAGATGGTGGCGGGAGACCTCAGCCAGCCCCTCTGCTGCTCTCCTGGCGACTTCCACCATGAAGACTCAGGAAACCTGCGGTGAAACACAGGCATGTCTGGGACTGGCTTTTGAGCTCTTTGTGTCCCAAGGTGAAGCCCGGCCCATAGTGACAGTAACACAGTGTGACAGCTGTCACAACTCTTCCTGGGTCACTGTTAAGAAAGCTCAGAGCAGAGCAGCAAAGCCTAGGGCTGGGGGTGGAGATGCCAGGGGCCCGGGGATCCGGAACCATTGCTGTCCATTGGCTCAGCTCCAGGGATGCGTTCAGGCTTACGCTCTGCTCCCGGCTTCCAGCCACTGTGGTGGTCTAGGGACAGCTTCCTGCTATTGGACATTTCCATCCTCCTGAGGGGCTGTGAGCGAGCCAGCTTGATCTGGACACTTTCAGGTGCAAGAGGGCAGTGTCACAGCACAGCAGGACAGTGTCCTAGGCTAGACCAGCTCTAACTAGAATGGTCCCCCAGAACCTCAGAAGATGGAGCTTTGGAATGGACCGGAAGTAACGGTCAGAAGCAGCTGGATTCAAGCTGCCCCTGGGACCATGTGTGCTCACGTAGGGTCACCCTGGTGACAAGAACGAAGGGCTTGGGGTTGCTTAGCCCCAGAAAGTGATGTTGGACATGGTGCTTCTGCTCCATGCAATTTGAAAAGGTTACAATAAATAATAACAGAAGGAAATAAAACAAAGTCAAAATTTCCTAGGGCACTGCTTTGGTACTTTTTACTATTTTTAAATACCTTAGGGCTTTGGTTTTTTTTTTTTTTTTTAACTTTTATTAGTACCTGTTTGCGGTACATAGTGGTTACCGTCACTGTTGCGAAGTGGTAAGTGTACATAATAGGTTTCAGTTCCCTCCCCCTCCCATCCTTTACCTTCCCGGCACCCGGTTCATGTGTTTACCTTACAAGACCTTGAAAGTTAGTTGTCGGATATACAGACGGAAAGCCAGGCCAACAGGCCAAACAACATGCGAAGCTCGTAAGATGACTGTATAAAGTCAAAGCATATTTTAGATGTCTGCCCTGGATTACTAGATCTGTTCTTTCTTTTTATTTTTTCCTGTTGTGTCTTTTATGCTGTACTTTGTATATATTGAGTTTTTCATATAAGAGAAACCATGTGAAGGGCCGGCCAGAGAGCTCAGCGGACTACAGCGCGGGCTTAGACAGAGCGCAGTGGCCAGGGTTTGATTCCTGGGGTGGTGGGCCTGCCCTGCCCAGGGGCATGCTGAGATGGCGATTGAGACTCTGTGTGGTGGCGCGTGCGTGATCTCAGCACTTAGGAGGCTAAAAACAGGAGGAGGACTACGAGTCTGATCTACGTAGTGAGAGAGGAAATCATGTGATATTTGAGCTTATATATCTGAGTTACTTCAGTTTAAGACTATGATCTCAAAGTGCATCCATTTTTCTACAAATGACTCTTTTATCCTTTTTAAAGGCAGAGTGGTACTCCACTGTGTATACCTATCATGTTCTCTTTGTCCATTCATCTTAATGGACATAAAGCTGTTTCCAATATTTGGCTATTGTGAACTACACTGCTACAAACATGGGTATGCACACACCCCTGAAGTACGATGCCTTTCACTGCTTCAGGAGAATACCTAGAAAGGGGCTAGTCAAATGGGATTTTGACTTTTAGTTTTGTGAGGAATCTCCTTACTAATTTCCATAGTGGTCATATCAGTCTACACTCCCACCAGCAGTAGAGAAGGGTCCCTTTTTCTCCCCAGCCCTGCCAGCATTTGTTGCTGGTTAAATTCTTGATGACAGTCATTCTTTCTGCAGTGAGATGGAATCTCAGTGTTGTAATTTGCATGTTTCCGTGACCAGTGATTTTAGATAGCTTTCATCATATTTATTGGCTGCTTGTATTTCTTCATTTGAGAGGTGTCAATACATTTCATAAATTCGTTTTTAAATTAGGTCCACAAATTTGGTGGGGGATGTCTAATTTTTTGAGTTCTTTATACATTCTGAATACTACTTCTGTGTCCACGGGACAGCTGGCAAAATTCTGCAGGTAATCCCTTCCCTGTGTTGGTGGTTTCCTTCGCTGTACAGAAGCTTTTTGTTTATTTATTTACTTTTATTTTTTTTGGCAGAACCAAGGATTGAACTCAGACCCTTGTGCTTGCCAGGGAAGTGCTTAGTCTACTGAGCCATCTCCCTGGCTGTGTAGAAGCTTTTTAATTTGATGTGATCCTATTTGTTGATTCTTGGTATTTCTTGTGCAGCCAGGGTTTTGTTCAGATCTTTTTTTTTCCACCTCTGTCTTTTCCTATATTGTCTTCTAGCAGATTTCTTTTTTCTTTTTGTATTTTTAGGGAAGGGTCTACAGGGTGTTCAGGGTCTCACTACCAGATTGGACTTGTAGTGATCCGCCTGTTTACAGCCTCCCAAGAGCTGGGATTACAGGCTATGCCACCACGCCCAGTCTCATTTGTGTCTCAGCACGCCCCGGGGGCAGGGCCAGCACGGCAAGCCTAGGGATCGAAACTCCAGCCCCTGTGCCTGCTTGTGGGAGCTTTAATCTGTGTGAGCTGTCTGGCCAGCCCTTACAGCAGATTAATGCTGTTTCAAGTTTGTTTCTTCCATGTTTTTACCTTGTGCTGGAGGTCCCTGCTTTGCCTGTTGTCAGCATTTGTGCTGACTGCCAGCCACGGTGAGGACTGGCCTGGCGCGGGGGCAGCAGGAGGGGTGTTGCCTGCGTTGGCCCATGAACTGGCGGACGAAGGCTTCGCACCTGCAGCCTTTGCCCAGCCGCAGGTGGGCGATGCAGCGACCTCAGGCGCGCGGAGCGTGGGAGCCGCCTCCCCGCAGAGCGGCTAGGCCAGCCTTCCCCTAGCGGAGCACGGGAGCAGTGGCTGTGACTGGCAGCTGCCATGCGGGGCAGTGGCCCCTGTGCCAATGTATTCACAACACCTGTCATCACGTGCTGTCAGCGCGGCGCTCAGTTATGGTTTAATTTATGCCCGTGTGTCATAAGACAGCGCAGGCGGCTTTGAAGCCATCGCGCCCAGCTTTTGTTGACAGAACACTTCCCTTGGCAGATGTTCCGCCGACGTTGGGATAGTTCCCCCCACCTGCTGGCCCTTCATCCGGGAACCCGGCTGGGCAGTGGGCAGCGGAGGCAGGACAGCTTACCGAGGGCAGGCAGGAGAAGGGAGGGTAGGCAGGGCCGCCTGGGGGTGGGGCGGTCCGCCTGCCACACTGCCAGCCTCTGGGCGCCGAGGAAGGCGGGGGCTGCTACTGACTTCGTGGAATCCAGGATCTGACCGTGGAATCTCTGGAGCGCGCTCCGGGCTCGATTCTCACTGTGGATGGCGGCGAGGGTCCGCTGCGAACGCGCCCCTGCAAGGAGACAGTGCTTGATTGATCTTTTGAGAAATGCCAGGGGAAAGTGCGCCGTGTATCTTTGGCAGCATGTGCTCACATTTGAAGTGTAAAACAGGAGACGACGGGGCCTTCTACGTGTGTGCCGCATTCACAAATGTAATGAAATATTGAATTTTAAGATCATTGATTTTCTGTTGTATGTAAGTTTTGTTTAGTTTTATCTGATGCTGAAATCAAAGGACAACTTCTACCCCGAGGAGCCGGCCTGTGGCGGTCTGAGGGTCCAGGGTTCGAGGGCCGGGGCTGTGAGCCATCCAATTTCCTAAGAACGTACTAGGAGTTTGCAAATGCAAGGGAAGGGAAACTGGGAAGAAAGCCCTTGCCCAATGCCTGGCTGTCACTGCAGGCATTTTCCAGAGCTGCTTTCACAAATTACTAGAGCCTCAGAAGCTTGTAACAACACGAATTTATTATCTTACAGTTCTGTAGGCCAGAGGTCTGAAAGGTGCCCGCGGGGCTAGACGCAGGATGCCAGGGGCTCAGTTTGTCCTGGGGGTGCCCACTGTCTTGCCTTTGGAAGTTTCCAGCAGCTGCCCACAGTGCCCCCCCCCCCCCGGCGTGGCGCCCTCCAGTCAGGCCTCTTTCTCTTGCTCAGGTCGCCTGTCTTTCTCCTCTACTGTCCCCCAGCACCCTAGGGCCGTACTGTGTTCTTGTACATGACCCAGGATAAGCGCACTGCAGTCGGCTGCTTAGCAACCTTGATTCTGTTTGCAACTTTCGTCCTTCTCTGCCGTGTAAAGTCACATATTCTCAGGTTATGGGGATTAGGACATGCGCACTTGTAGGCGGGGCCACATTGTTCTGTTCGCCACCGTCATCTTTTAAGTAACCTGGATTCTAAGACCCTTCAGCCAGGTTGATGCTAAGAAAGGACCACACACAGTCTCCAGAAAGCATTTCAGTGCGTGTTCTTCCCTGCTAGGGGGATATTTCTGTTGGGAGTCACAGCTTCACAGCAGCCACTAGTGCTGCTGCATCGCGAGCGGGTGGCTCAGGCCGGGCCTTGCCTGAGGATTGCCCGGGAGATCTTACTCACACTCGGAAGCAGAGGAATGAGAAGCTTGGAAAGCCATACGTCAGCCACAGGGCGGATGCAGGTTAGACTCCAGCCCGGCCAGCCTGGCAGGCTCGCCTGTGTGTCCTCTCTTCCCCGTTCTTCCCATCTCCTGCTCCTCAGGACCTGCTGCCCCCTCGGCAGTGGTAGTGAGCTGGGTTTTTTGGTTGCTGTTGTTTCTTTGTTTTGTTTTTGCTATAGTGGAGATTGAACCCCTGGCCTAGGCGCTGAATCACATCTCTAGCCCATTTATTTATTTAACACAAAATAGTAATAAAAGCAATAGAAACAATGCAAAATTTCACTAAAACAAAGTAATAGGAATTCAACAATGACTGCTGTATTGCATGATGTTATCTTCAAATTAGTT
>NDGN011349858.1:0-24884 GCA_002564285.1 Tympanoctomys barrerae | reverse complement strand
ATGGTCCTTCATTTGTATCCCCTTTTTTGTTTAGTTTTGTTAGAGATGGGTATTCCATTGTCATTTAAATTTTGTAGGTGTGTGAATTCAGGAAAATATTCCAATATAGTCCAGTAGTTCACAATAGTAGTGGGTTATCTGTGGAACTGGCAATGTCAGAAGTTGTTGACTTGAGTCTTTTACAGCCTGTTTCCTGAAAACTTTAATTGTGATTCTTATTTATGGTATTCAGTAAAGCTGTGCCTTTCCTTGTCAGTCTACTTCCATTGTCATTACACAGTGCTGATGCCTAATGAACATTACTTTGAGTGGTGGTGAATGGTGAATTAGGAGCCATGATAAGCTGCCTCTGGCTGGAGCTCAAGATTCCTGGTTCCTCTTGGAGCTGTCTGATATCACCCTCACAAGTTCTAGGGAGCACCTTTTATGTAGAAGGAAAACACTACAGGTAAAATCATTTTATTTCTATTAGGATTTCCCCCAAAACCTAATGTGCTTTCCTGATCACTTGCTCTGAGCTCGGCAGAGGAAAAATTTCACTCAGGCTATAAGTAGCTTGAAGGCTTAGAACCCAAGGACAAATGCCGCTTTGCTCTAGGGATCATACTTGATGTAAGAAAAAAGACAATGCTAAAGTAGGCACAGTGTAAAAGGGGAAAGGGTCCAGAGAAACCCCTCCAAAGACCTTGCTAAGGGGAAGATGTAGTCCCCTAGCTACAGGATGCTATGCCCTTCTGGCCTTAGCAGAAGAGCAGAATTTACATAAATCAAGTCCTGGCCAGTATTCCCAAAACACCATCCAAAAGAGAAATAGCCAGCAAAAGAATTTCAGTATTTTTCAAGGAGACTTTCCAGGAAGGAATGAACATAGTTGAGGCATGAGACAGCAGATGGACAGCAAGGGCCAAGAGATACAAGTGCTTCCAAGGAATAGAATGTGCCCATAATCTTGAGAAGTTGTGACATTGAAAGAACATTCATATCATTGATTTAAATGTAGATACCTTGACCTCTTTAATTTTTAATTATGAGAATGGAATAGAGTACTTTGTAAAACAAAAGCAGAATATGGAAAAGTGATAGGGCTGGTCACACATGTGCACCTTTGCTAGATGATTTATTGAGCATGTGATATGTACTAAGCTTCTCACAGCTTCCAGGGTTACATGGAAGGAATACATCACTGCCTTCAAGTTTTCTGGGTTATTTAAGAAGAAAGACATTCTAGTCTTATCTTAGGGAAGCTGATACAACTCAGAAGTATGTCAACCATGCAACAGAGAATAACCATTCTTGTGCCTGGAATAACAGCATACGGATTTAGATTTTTGAATTATTTTTGTTACAGATTTGCTCATTTGTCTTTATTACAAAGTTCACTTGGTGTTCCATCTTAGCTAACCTCAGGGTTTGGGGTGGGTAAAGGCAGAATAATCAAGGCGACTGCAGAAATCTTAAATCAAGACCTTCATTTTTCTATAATTTAGTTACCCAGGCACCACTTCACTCTCTGGCTTATTTAAAGAATTCTGTTGCTATCTTTCATTAGAATTCCTTTTAGGTGCTGTTATCAATACCAAGCACAGAAAATCCCCAGAAATCATTAACCAAATGAATTCTAAACACACAGTTGCCATAGATCATTCATTACTAATTTTGGAGGATGTACCAAAGGCCAGATACGTGACTTTGGTCATATATGATCAGACATTCATATAATACAAATTATACCAGAATAAGCTTAATTTAAAGCACTTATCTAAAATTTACTTTGTCATTTTCCAGTCATATATCCCCATTGCTTTGTAGGGTTTGCTAAAGCACAATTACTGTCTTATGACATCATATGATTAGACTGGAACTTGACTCTCATAACCTGACTTTTTTCCATTACAGGGTAAAAAGGGAGAAATTTCCTTTCGGGATAACAAAGCCTTGTAAGGGAGCTGTGACCATCCCTCTCTATTTAGGACCCATAAGACTTTCAACCTCTACTCTTCGTTCTGTGCATGACATTTACTGAAGATGAGTCACATGTAAGCTGAGCTCACAAATGAATGGGTGATGCAGTTATATTTTGGTTAGAACATACTTAGGATATTGCTCTGATAGAGAGCTATTCCAAGAAGCCCTGCTAGTATGCAACTTTCTCAATTTATGAAGTGAGAGTAGTCAGAAAAGTGGCTGTCCATTGATAAGGCAGGCCCTATTAATTTCTCCCTCTTTTCTTCTTTATTCCTCATACTCCTTTCACCTGTGAGACAGAGGATTTTAAGTTATAGAGTTTACCTCAGCAGATCAGGAAACTGAGGAACAAAGCATCAATTTATGATATTCTTTATGGTAGCAGAGTTCTCAGACTATGACACTGATGCCACAGATGGGCTTGGCTGAGCTAAACTCTTAATGAAGCAAGAACTTCCTTTTTGTAATGTTCACTTTCTGAGTTCCATTCATGGGTGTGGTCTGCCTTGACTCAGGAGCTCCATAGGAGGATGTGGGTTGCTCCTGTAAAGTGAATCCATGCTAAATTCCACAGACAAGATGACCATATCATTGATGAAAGAAAAATAAAGGGCGTTCATATTTTTCTAGTTTTTAAGGAAAATGGGTCAGATCACTTGAAATTGAATCTGTCCTAGGAAATCTGAAGAAATTAATCACCTCTAGGAAAGCACTATACTGGCTTAGTACAGAGAAATCCTGATATTTGTTTAGCCTTTGTGTATAATCATAGCATAGCCAAAGATTTACATCTTGTCTTATCCACTCTCTTGGAACCGTATAGACTAGAAGTCTAACAAAGGTTACTTTGGGGATTAGAAGGGAACTGCAATGAGAGTGAGCCTGTTTGTCCAACTATGTGAATTTGGGGGAAGTACATTTAGTACTGTGAACCTCCAATTCATCTGTAAAACAGAGAAGTGTATGTCACCTTATGCAGCAAAACTCAGAGTGAATTTGAAGTGGCTGGCAATAGCGGAAGGTCCTGGAGTCAGTGGTCAGGAAACTCAGAATTCTTACAAATATGCTCTTATTGGCTTCTCTGGAAGCAAAGTCAAAACAATTTGAAATCTGCTACTTTTCTTCACTGAAACAATTGCTCTTATTTGCAATGCTTAGCTGCTTTTTTCTGTGAGCTACTTTCCAGATCTGAGTGTCTTGTGAGGCGTGAAAGGCAGCTTATCTTGCTGAGAGTGTGGAATAAACCCTTAGCAGCCTCTGGTGTTAAAGGGCTTGACTTATCTCGGGTGGTGGCAGGGTGCCCTGGCTGGGTTTCCTTCTTTGTCTTTGCACTCTGTGCTGTTGCTTAGCACAGCTGTCAGACACCTCCTGTGAGGCCGAGAGGACGCTGAGGTCTGCTATTCCATTCCTAGGATATCCTAGGTCAATGGGCATTTTTCACTTTTAGTGCTTATTGCTTAAGACTGCATACAATGAAGATTTTGCTATTTTCAAGAACATAAATATGTTACTCAAAATATAGATAGTGTGATCTGTGTCATTTAAAAGTTGCCTTGGGGGTGGGTGAGATAGCTCAGCAGACTAAGCCCCTGCTTAGGCAAGCACAGGAACCGGGGTTCGATCTCTAGCACTATATGCCATGCTGGCCCCAGTCCAGGGAATGCTGAGCTGGCTGCCAAGTCTGGGAGTGGTGGTGCATGCCTGTAATCCCAGCACTGGGGAGGCTGAAAACAGGAGGATCACTATGAGTCCACGCTGCATAGTGAGACCCTGTACCAAATACATAAAATAAAATTAAATTAAAATTAAAAAGTTGCCTCAGGTAGGGGAAATAGCTTGGTGGCCTAAGCATCTTCCTGGCAAGTGCAAGGACCCAGGTTTGATCCCCAGTACCACATGCCATGTGGGCCCCATGCTGTGCCAGCCACTGAAACCTGGCGTGGTGGCACATGCCTGTAATCCCAGCACTGGGAAGGCTAAGACAGGAGAATTACATGCTGTGTAGCGAGATTCTGTCCCAAATGAATGAATGAATAAACAAACAAACAAATAAATAAAGTTGCCTCATCACAGCAATAAATGTTTGTGAAGAGGGTAAGGTTTTAAAAAAGTGACTTAAACTACAACTCCAGATCTCACTATTCCAAGGAACTTGTGGAGCAGATTTTTCTAAAGCTAGTAATAATAACAATCTTACACTTTGAAATTTTATATATCATATCGATTTATATGCTTTTTTGTAAATGTGAGCTGCTCCTTTCTCCAGTCCTTTGTTTTAAGGGAAAAGGTCAGCTAATGATATATCTCTAGTGTTGAAGATAATACTTGAAGTTAACAGATACCAGGGCAAAAAAAAAAAAAGCCTCTGCCCAGGACATCTTTCAGACAAAGTTTCTAAATTTTTATTCCATATGAAGTCTTTAATCTATCTGGATTTGATTTTTGCATAAAGTATGAAGTAGGCAATAAATATTACCAGTAAATGATCCTAGCATCATTGATGAAATTGTTCACTGTTTCCTCTTTGTCTGCAATGCCAGCTATTTTATCATAATGTCTTGTCTGTGTGTGAATCTGTTTCCATGTTCTTTTTAGTTCTGTTGACCCACTCTTAAAACAACACTCTGATGTCTTGAAAATTACTATGTTTAAATAGATCTTAATATTTTGTCCCAAAAGTCTTCCATGAAATTCTTTTCCAAGAGTGTCACAGACTATTCTTAATCAATTACTCCTACATACACAGTGTAAGGTCATCTCTTCACTTTCTATTGAAAGTTCTTTTGTGATTGAAGTTTTATTGATTTTAATCATGGGTTTGGGTATTATTGATACCTTTATTATATTTTCTACCTTTTTATGGACTTGAAATGTAGCTATATTTATGCTGGTCTCTTTTCTTCTCCTTTAATGAATTTTTTGTTTAATTTTTTTTCCTGGTGTCATGCTTTTCTTGGGTCAAATCACATAGAGTATGGGAACCAACACAGAATTTTAAAAACAGAGCTTTTCAACCCAAACCATACCTTTTGTCCAGACACTATCTTCATATTCTCTTGAAAGATCTTAGAAATGAGTAAGGGAGAGTTACAGAAACAAGAGACTCTCCAATTCAGCTAACATCCCCCAAAATCAAGCAACACAAATGCTGACAAGGATTTGAGAAAAGAATGTGTATTGAGCTGGGAAATTCATTGGTGAATAAATTGACATTATACGACACTGCTGCAGTCTTTTCTAACTACTAAGGAACAATTACATTCCTATACTTACTCTCATTAAATATAGTTGTTACTAGACAGTTGTGACTCTTCAAACACAAACTAAAATTAAATAAAGACTAAAATTCAGTTCTTTAAGTGCCCCAGACCAAACGCAAATGCCTGATGTCTCCATGTAGTTCCAGTGTCTACCTGTACTGGAGAGTTCACACGGAGGATGCTTCCATGATAACAGAAAGTTCTACCAAGGGGCTCTTCTAATATAATCTTTTGAATGAAAGAATAATAGCAAGATTGTTCATGTCAGCACTGTGTATAACAAGAAGACAAGAGAAATAATCCAAGAGTCTATCAATAGTAAAATGGACAGATCAAATTCCATACTTTTATAAAAACGACAGTATTCCCCGGTGTTCCATGCTGGCCCTGCCTCCGGGGCACACTGAGCCGGCAATTGAGACACGCCTATAATCCCAGCACTTGAGAGGCTGAAAACAGGAGAATCACTATGAGTCTGATCTACATAGTGAGACCCTGTATACCCTGCTCTAAATGTAGAAAAAAATGTCAACTATAATCAGTGAACTTTGCATCCATGTAGGTGCATTGAGAAATATTCTATTGTGTTTGGCAAAGCAAGACATACAAGAAAACATGTAAGATTCAACTAATATGTGTTAGCAGGCAAAGCCTGTCACATAGCATTCAGTCTCCTCATGCATTTGGGGATTATTGACATCATCGTTATATTATCTTTTTCTTTATGGACCTGAAATGTTGTTATATTTATGTAGGCCTTCTTGTTGTCCTTCAGTGACTTTTTTGTTGTGTTTTGCTTCTGCTTGTCCTTTTTTTTTTTTTTTTTTTTTTTGGCTGAACCGGGGATTGAACTCAGGCTCTTGCGCTTGCCAAGGAAGCACTTATTCCACTGAGCCATCTCTCCAGCCCCTTGCTTGTCATTTTTTTTTTTACAAGGATCAGATTGCATGCTATAGAATGTGGGAGCCAACACATGCTTTAAAAACAATGCTATCGTCATATTTGTTTGGAGATTTACAGTCAAGTTGTGGAAATTTCTGAGTAGGTAGCGAGGATAATGAACGCAATGTTTCTAAAGGCAGATCGAGGAGATGAGAATTCCAAGAACCTGGAGTCATGTTCAAAGTCCTTCTGCCTTCACTAGGCTCTTGTTGGTCAAGGAGGTCTGCTGCTTGCATGCCTTTGCTCGCAAGCAACAGCACCATTCATAAGGGTGCTGTCCAGTGGTTCTAGATTGGATCACAGATCCTGTTGAGAATGCAGTGAAGTTCAGTGATAAATTCTCTAACTTTGTACAGTTATGAAGTGAATATTTTAAAAGTAGGCTCCAAACACATGAAGCATAGGCTCTTCTCTTGTCTACTCTGGCCCAGGTGTGGAGCTTAAGGACCTTTACTAAAGATGAATTTCAAGATGTTACAGGTTGTGAGATATATTAACGGCCATTTTCACATTCTATCTTTTAAGCAGTTTTGGTGAGGAAGTGATTCAAATAGTTAACTTGATAATTTTACCAATACCGAGGACAGGGAAGATAATGAGATCTCTGTTACATTTCTTTTTCTGAGAATGTAAAGAGCTAAAACTCTGCAATGCGGATGCATGTCTGTCCCCCTGACCTTTGTAAGCAGCACACCCGGGGCTGTGAGTACCACCACCACTTGTGCTGCTATCCTGGCGTATTTATGCACACATGCCTGCCATTCAATTTTGGAGTGTGCACTGACATCAGTGGGGTGTGTGTGTATGTGTGTGTGTGTGTGTGTGTGTAGATAAATAGGTCCTCTTTTTGATTGGTGTATGGTACAGGGACTTGCTGGCATATTGCCACATTAAAACATACTACTTATGGAATAGGTTATGTATTTTAAAAAAATAAAAGAGAGTAAAGAAAAACATTAAAAATGATATAGAATTTCACTAAACAAAACGATAAGAATTCAACAATGATTATTATATTGCACATCATTGTCTTCAAATTAGTTGTCCACATTGCCAGTTATGTTTCTTGGACTCGCTAAAGAGCAGAAGCTTTAATAAAAATAGAACACTGAATTAAAATCAACTACTAGACAAATGGACAATTGACTACTACTGCTAAACAATTCTATGTCAAATAAAAAAGTACTATAAAATTTTACATGTCGAGGATAGAAAGTGTCAGAAGATGACTATAAAATTTGGGGGGCTGGTGAGAAAAAGGACAGTGGATTGGTTGTTGTACCTAACCAATTAAATATAGGAAAATTAAAAAACTTAGAAACCAAGACAGTATTCCATGAATCTACATATGATCATTGAACCATAGGAGCAGACTGCCTGAGTTGAACAGAGAATGCACTTCAGCAAATAAAATAGACCCTATTATCACCATTGCAGCAGGAAAAGTCATCCCCTGAAGTTGTCCTCAAGGTCACCCTGATCACACCATAGCTACTATTGCCACCACTTAGGACGCAAAATGATATGCCTCGTCTGTCTTTCTCAAACTGCATGCAAAATTAATTCTACATTTTCCCCCCTAGACCAAGGCATTTCACAGTTTTCACCTGCCCAGTAATTTTGTTTACTAAGCCTTTAATGGATCATTTTAATGACCAATTTGATTTAGCTTTAGAAATGAATTTGGCAGAGAGTTTGGTCATATGGTGTTAATAACTGATTGCTCAGATGAAAGACCTGAGGTCTACATTCAGCTGATAATTGCTACCTAGCTCCTGACTGTGGCTGCCCAGCACAGGACTGGTCTTTTAGAATCATGCCCAAGTCCTACTATATGGAAATGATGATTTACAAGCAGGATTTCTTTTTTTCATAAGATTCAGACTACCTAGGTTTAACCCATGCCTGCATCATTTCATAGAGTTTGAACCAATCACTTAGTGACTTTTGAAATCTGTGGTTCATCTATATGATAAGGAGGATAATAGGGTTGCTGTAAGGAACACCTATTTATAAGGAATGCCTGTTTGTGGGAAGCACCTAACAAATTTTAGAAGCCATCATAACTGAACAGTTGCTCTAATTTTCAAATGCCACTTTCAAACCCCAGTTTGATCAAATTTGTAGGAAAAAGGCTATGGATCCTAAAGCTCACTTTTTCCTGTTTATCAAAAAAAAAAAAAAAGATGTGTGCTCAAAGATGTATATAAATTCATTTTTATCCATTTATTTAGCTTGAAGACTTTGTATAGTTGAGCAGTCTTCAAAAGTATTTGATGATACAGCCCCATCACTTAAATTAGTATGTATCACTATTGATATATATTTTGTTGATTCTTAATATCTAATATATGCATGTGTGAAACTGAACCCTATAAAAACAGAATTTAAGCATTCTGGCCAAACGGAAGTGAATTGGAAGGAAGAGTAGCAGGGACTTTGCAAAGAGAAAGTTGTCCTATCTCTCTAACCAGTGTCAGAATGTGGAAATGTTTACAAAATACTCATTAAGAGAAAAAGGGATTGCAAGATAGAAACAAAATCTGGCCTTCAAGTTTACACTAGGGAGATAAGGAAGGCTAGGCTTCTATAGGAGATTTTGTTCTCCAATTACTGCAACCTGACTTTTAGAGGGGAGAGGAAGAGTGGTAGGGGGAGGGAGAGAGAGAGGAAGGGTTTCCAAACTTGTCTCCAGTGACATGAGACATTTACGCTCCGCAAGATAAAACTGCCACTTAGAGCCCAGGAGAGCTAAACCTTCCTGAGTTGGCCTGGGGGCTTGAGCGGAGTCATGGGTTCCCTGGTCCTGTGTCTGTACACTGTCTTCTGCCTGGTGGCTCACTCAGTTTCTGGCAATCCCATCATGGGCCTTGAGCAGTCACCGCTGGAAGAAGATATGCCTCTCTTTGATGATGTCTTCTCAGAACAAGATGGTGTTGACTTCAGCATGCTGCTGCAGAGTATGAAGGATGAGTTTCTCAAGACGTTGAACCTGTCTGACATCCCAATGCAGGATTCAGCCAAGGTGGACCCACCAGAGTACATGCTGGAGCTGTATAACAAATTCGCCACAGATCGGACCTCCATGCCTTCTGCCAACATCATTAGGAGTTTCAAAAATGAGGGTAAGTTTGCATTTTTGTTAATGAATTTGGGTTTTTTTTTTTTTTTTTTGCTCAAGAAGCAATAAGAAAATTTATGACACCTGAAGATGGTACGGATAATGAATATATTTATTTAAGAGTGTGTGTACACAGATACAAAAGAATACTTAGGTCTATAGCATCCGTATTGTCATTTCAGAACCCAAAATGATACTTAAAAATGCATTCTAATATAAAGCTACAAAATGGCTATCATTTTAAAATCATAACAGAATCTTTTAATTTTTAAAATTTGGACACCAAGTAACAAAAAAATTACTATTGGCCTGCTGTTATATTTTGGTATTTTCCAAATAGCATTAAATTTCCATTTTGGATATTAATTGCTTATACATAGAATGAAATTGGTGAAGAATAATACCAGACCAGAAAGTTGTGATTTGTGTATTGTTCAAACTTTGGATCAGTTCCCATTTCCATCAGTTTAAGAAATGTGAAAACAAAATGCAGACTTGCATTTGAACAACCCTTCTGAAAGTAGCATGTGCTTGATATGTTCTTGGAGTATTTTTGAAAGTTTCCAGGAAGTGTGCATGACCCAGTTAATGATCCAGCTTATCATTTCTGTGTCTTTATGAAGAGTAATGCAAAAGATTTGAATTATTCTGGGGAAAAATGTGCTGTCCATCTCCACACACTGCTGATCTTTAAATTCAGCAATTAGATTTAATGAGCTAGTAATTGAATGCTTTGGTTAATATGGTTCTAGTAGGCCAAAAACATTAAAAATAAAATTCTAGTATCTGTAGTAGAAAACGAAGAAATTGTTTCATTAATGGCTTCCAATTATGCTTTTATAATCGTTAAACAGATATAAAAGGCGTATTTACTGATGTTCTTAAAAGCAGTAAGGCAGTGGCAGAGAAAAATCTTGAATTTGGAATTTGGGGAGCTGGTTGACCTGGGTATTATAGCTAATTAGCTTAATTTATATGAGCCTCATTGTCCTTATCAACAGAGGAGAATGGTAACTCATAACACAATTGGGTGATTCAGAAGCAGTTGCAGGTAAGAAAGGATGCTGTTTACTATGAAGTGCTGAACAAACTAAAGACTATAAATGATGGGCTGGGGACATAGTTCAGCAGCATTAGCATCTGCCTGGAAAGTGCAAGATCCTCAGTTCAATTCCTATGTACCAAAAAAAAAATCATAAACGACTTATTTAGTATTCTAGGCATTGTAGTAAATGTTAAGTAGCTAATACTTAGACTTCAACTTATTCTTTGCTTTTCAAATTTAATTGGTGGCTATAGTGTCTATTCAGTAACATTCCTAATGGAAATGGCAAACTGAGATCACAAATTCATTTTAGAAGAGAATCTGAGTTGAAAACAAAAAACCTCCTTCTGTGAGGATCTTTCCTAATGCTTCTCAGCACAGAATTCTAGTGTCTAGCTCAGGCTACAGGTGGGAGTGGAGTAAAAATGTTGTTTGCAAACCCTGGGAAGCAGAAATGCTTTCTGCTCTCACTTCTCCCAGGGAAAACCTTGATCCAGTTAGGGATATATAGTTTATAGAGATCAGTGTGGGTAGAAGCATGTCTCTGAGTGGATACCCAGTCCCTGCAGCTCTCAGTCTATGGGAGGAAATGAAAATCCTGAGGACATATACGCCCTCACTGGCCTCCCGTTCTGCCTGCTATCACCTCTCTACTGACCCTGTGAGTCTGCTGGCACAACTCCCTCGAAGAGAAAGGCCAAGAAATCACTAAACTGAATGCACCTAGGGGAAACAAATGCAAGAAAGATTCTTCAGTTCCTGGCTTTGTTCCATTCCCTCCCTCCATTTCTCTGCATTGATATTTGATTTCTTCTGGTGCAAAATGAATAGAGGATCGAGTCCTGCTTTATGAGGTTATTGTAAGAACCACATAAGATCATGTCTGTAAACACGTAGCTGGTGGGATTTGTTAGGAACATTAGTTCTTTTCTCTTAAATGCAACTCCTCCTGTGTATTATGCACCACATCTATACATGCAACTTCTCAGTGATTTTATTTCTTTAAAAACAACTTTACTGAGAAAAGCCACATAAAGAAATCCTTATTTACTTAAAGCATGTAACTGATAGGTTTAAAGGTTTATAGTGACACATGCATATCTATGTTTATACCAGTAGCAACACAATTCATAATAGCGAATTCTTGGAAGCAGTATATATGTCCATCAACAGATGAATGGATAAAGAAAATGTGATATTGACACTCCATAGAATACTCCACTTTGCCATGAAAAAGAAGAAACTTGAGTTATCTATAGGAAAATGGATGCACCTTGAGACCATATGTTAAACAAAATAAATCAGGCACATAAGATTAAATATCACATGGTTTCTCTTACATGAGAAAACCAAATCAAAATAAAGAGCAAAATAAAAGGTAGATAATAGACCACCCTCAGGGTGTGCTGAGCCAGCAATGGAGTCCAGGAGTGGTGGCACACACCTGTAATCCCAGCACTAGGGAGGCAGAAATTGGGAGGATCACTACAAGTCCGAGCTCTGTAGTGAGACCCTGCACACACACACACACACACACACACACACGCACACACACCTTTTTAAGAAAGGTAGACAATAGAAAGCAGAGAAGAAGATCTTTATTAAATCAGAAAAAGATCAAGAAATAGCAAGACAGTGCTTGGGAGGCTGAAAACAGAAGGATCACTAGGAGTCTGATCTGTGTAGTGAGACCGTATACTAAAATTCATTAAAAAAAGAAAAAGAAGTAGCAGGAGAGGGAAAGAGGATGAAGAAAGGAATTAAGATATGTCATGTATGTGTATCAATTCTATAAAAAGAATGTAAACATTGCATATTGAAGATATGTACTAATAAAAATTATGTAACTATCCATTGAAACCATCACCACGACCAATTAGTGAACATATCCATCACTACCAAAAGTTTCCTCTATAATCTGTTCTTGTCACTACAATGAGATTTTTTTTGCCATAATTTTATTGATAAACAAATAGCAATGAGACAGTTTCTACAATGAGATTTTTACTCAGTACTTTTCTCATGAAGGGAACAACCAGTCCAGTCTCCCAGTTTTGGTCTTTTGTGTTCGCTGTCCAAAAGGAAGTTATTGCCTCCACTTTCATATTAGAGGGACAACTCCCAAGCTATTTCTGCTTTTTACCCCAAACTTGATGATGTGTTCAGAGCACATGTCATGGTCTTAAATCAATTGGTCTGGTGCCCAGAAAACTAATTAATGTTTTTAAGGCACTATCTTTGTTTAAGACATCATGGTAAGCTAGAAATATAGCAAAGAGGCTGAGCCATAGTAATTGCCACTAGAATGAAAGAATGGTGGCCATTGAGTTTGGAAGACTCATTCATAAAATGACATCTGAAATGCAGAGATATAATTGAAAAAGTCAAGGCTGAGACGGAGAGTGTGTGTTTACATGATGTAATGGACTAGGCTTTCAGTCAGAGACTTGAGGAAGGAAGGGCCTCAATGAGAAGGGCAGAGATGGGAAAGGGAAGATGAAACCAGAGCACTTCCTATGGATCAGAAGAGTGTATTCAAAGTGCAAAGAGTGTAACAAAAGGAATCTTTCTGCAAGCAGTGACATTAGCAGTCTTCAAACAAAGAGATCTACAAATTCACACAACAAATATTAATTGACCGTTTGCAACTTTCCATGCACTATAGAAGATGGATGGGAACGAGGCTGGATCAAGATATTAGGACCTAGTTAGGTCTTGAGGGCCAGGTCAGTGAACTTAATTTAATCTATAGGTGAGTATTTTCCACAGGTAATGTAAAAGACTGTTTGAGTTGGTACCCAGAGGAAGCTGTAGAGCATGTCTACTTTTATCACAGTGTTTCTTTTTTCTCCTTTATGGCACTGGGAATTGAACTAAGGACCTTTGCACTGAGATACATTTCCAAATATTTATATATTCATTAAATATATATTTACTAAATTGCCCAAGCTGAACTTGAGCTTGTGATCTTGCAACTTTGGCTTCCCAGCATTCTGGGATTACAAGTGTGCTCTATTATGCCTGATTACTACAGAGTAAAAAAAAAAAAATCCACAGAGCTATCACCACAAGGACAACCTTTACATTCTTTTAGGAGATAATAAATATAAAATAATCAGATAGTATTACATAAAAATAATACAAGAGTATAATCTACAACAGGAATCCCCCTGAAATCATGAGTTTGGTAAACAACTAGGGAAATATTGCTAAAGATGGTAGAGAACCTTCAGCTGGTAGGCGTAGTGCTATTGGTACTGTGGGTTCCTTAGACAGCTTGGCGGCAAAAGTCTGTATAAATTCATTGTGTATACTTATTACCTGAGGCAAGTATACAGAAGCTTTGGGCACTATAAAATTGTTCAACAAGTCAAGATGACGGTGATTTGAGGTATATGTCTATGATTACAGGACTTCTATAAAAGTTGTTTCATATACATTCTTGAGTGATCTGTATGTGCCAGACTCCACACAGGTGCTAGCCGAATAAGCCTGAAGAAATCAGTTTACCATCAAGACTCATTTTCTATCTTCCTTCCTTTTAAAGGAACCACACACCATCAAGTCAACTCCTGTGACCTGTTGGATTTTGGCTGTTGTGTTGATCTTGTTAGTCTTTGTGCTCTAGAGCCAGAATCAGCAGACATTTTCTGTAAAAGGCTAGAAAGATAATAACTATTTTAGGCTTTGCAGGCCTAAAAGAAAAGCCTGTGTTGCAACTAATTCTTACATTGTAGAGCAAAAGTAACTATGGCCGATACAAAAAAGAAATGAATGGGGCTGTGTTTCAATACAACTTTATTTTCAAAACTATAGGCTGTGGTCTACCAATCCCCTGTTCTAAATGGAAGTCTTTGAGGAATGCCAGAGCCCAAAGATATAAGATCTCCACTTATTACACAAATATGAAAACCCATGAAGTCCTTACCAATTAAAAACTTCAAGAGAAGAACCACTATCACCACATATCCCATTTGCTAATTGTTTATTGTTTAGAAAGAGTGCTCTCCCACACAACCTCCAAGTTCCTCCTGGCCCTGCGCCTTTGAGACAGGTGAACTGCGCAAGTGACGAGTTTTCGCCCGTGTCTTAGGCAGCCATATCCATGTTAGTTTTACAGCCTTACCTCAGCTTAGCATCTACCATTGAACTATCATGTTTTCTTGGTCACAGGATGCTCACATTTGGTTTGGTTTCATTGCTCTTCTGTTCTCATTTGCTCTATGTCAACCTTTCTTCATTTTACATGTAAAAGGCCCTCCTTTTACATAAACACCTATTTCTCTATAAGACATACTGCATATCTGATTTTTGCAAATATGTTTCTTTTCAGATCTTTTCTCTCAACCAGCCACTTTCAACGGGCTACGAAAATATCCCCTCCTCTTCAATGTGTCCATCCCTCACCATGAAGAGGTCGTCATGGCTGAACTCAGGTTATACACTCTGGTGCAAAGGGATCGCATGATATATGATGGAGTGGACCGGAAAATTACCATTTTTGAAGTACTAGAGAGTAAAGAGGACAATACAGGTGAAAGAAACATGCTGGTCTTAGTGTCAGGAGAGATCTATGGAACCAACAGTGAGTGGGAAACATTTGACATCACAGATGCCGTAAGACGTTGGCAAAAGTCAAGCTCATCTACCCACCAGCTAGAGGTCCACATCGAGAGTAGATATGACCAAGTTGAGGACATTGACAGGGGACAACTGGAAATAGACACCAGTGGTCAGAATAAGCATGACCCTTTGCTTGTTGTGTTTTCTGATGACCAAAGTAGTGACAAGGAGCAGAAAGAGGAATTGAATGAAATGATTACCCATGAACAACTTCTGGACCTAGACAGCCTTGGTATGGATGGCTTTTCCAGTGGGCCTGGGGAAGAGGCTCTGCTGCAGATGAGGTCGAACATCATCTATGACTCCACTGCCAGAATCAGGAGGAATGCCAAGGGGAACTACTGCAAGAGGACCCCTCTCTATATTGACTTTAAGGAGATTGGCTGGGACTCCTGGATCATTGCTCCACCAGGATATGAAGCCTATGAGTGTCGTGGTGTTTGTAACTACCCCCTGGCAGAGCATCTGACACCCACAAAGCATGCAATCATCCAGGCCTTGGTCCACCTCAAGAATTCTCAGAAAGCTTCCAAAGCCTGCTGTGTGCCCACCAAGCTGGAGCCCATCTCTATCCTCTATCTAGACAAAGGTGTCGTCACCTACAAGTTTAAATATGAAGGCATGGCTGTCTCCGAGTGTGGCTGTAGATAGAAGACTTCTGTGGCTTATTTAATGACTGTAAATGTGTATATTTTGTGTTCTATTTAATGAGACTATTTAATGAGGGTGTACAGATAATAGAGGCTTGCTGCCTTAGGAAATGGACAGGTCTGTTTGTTGTAGGAAATTAATGTTTTGCTAATCAATCTAGTCCCTTCTAGTCTGTCTTTTCTTGCAGCTGTCATTTCTTGGCAATGGTCTCTCGAGGCAATGACAGCCCACCCCCTTGTCCTCCATGTCAACTTAGAAACAGCAACCCCTAAGTAAAATACAGAGTCAAAACACACACAGTGTGTGTGTACATACATGAACTTAGGAAAATATTTTGATTCTATTGAGGAAGGTTGTGTTCATATACGTACATGATTCACTGAAATGTTCATATATTAAAGGCAGTCATTTCCTTTCTGAGTAGGACTTATGTCAAAAAAAAAAACCATTTGCATCAGGAGTTTAACAATCCTAGGAAGTATTTCTTTTCTGACAAACTCTGAAAATGTAACTATAGATTTTTTCAGTTGAATTTCTGCCATGGTTTGGAGCAGCAGGCCTAATGAAGGAGGCTGCATGCTTGAGGGGAGAGCAGTTAAATGCAGAAACCAAATGACTTTTGAGAGGCAGTGAACCCACAGGTACAGCAGCAAAGAATGAGCCCATGGAACAGATGTGCTGTACAGGGCAACCCCTGGTTGAGAAAGGATGACAGAGAGGACTGCAGGATGAGGTCCGTTCTTCAGCAGATAGGACGCCCAGACATCAGTGCTGCCTGTAGTGTTGCAGAGGGTAGGGGAGGTGGGAGAAGGACAATGGGGAAAGGATATAGGTGCAATCCTCCTTATGAGTTGAAGTCATAAGACATTCTAATGAAGAAATTAAATCTTTTGGACAAGACAAAAATTCAAAGACCAAGAGAAGGAACATCAGGAGGGAGATGTTTGTTGGACTCTTCACTTCTTAAAATGCTTTTCCTCAATGCATAGTCTTTTCCCCTTGCATCTGTACACACTTCACTCTTTCCTATGTTGCACCTTTCCCCTTGCTTTACCACTGTCATCCCTTATCTCCTTCTCCTGTTCTCCTGTGTCCCCTTCATTGGCTTTCATGGCCCCCAGGCCTTTGCCTTTAGGGGAAAATAATTAATCATCTAATGTCTAGATTTCTCCTGATATTTAACTTGCTTTTGTTTTAATACAATTCTTTATGGCATGCTTTGGTCATAAAGAATACTTAAGGATAGCAAAAAGAACAGAGTCAAAATCTGTATAGATGAATTACTGAACAGACACACAAGAAAATGACTTGAAAGTTAGCCTTGTATTTTGAAGTCAAATTTGCTTCAAGGTGGGATGCTGCCACTTTCCCATCCTGCCCTCTTTCTAGATTGCAATTGTATTTCTGACAGGAATGGTCTGCTAGGCCGCTAGGGCTGCCCCACTGCCAGTAGCTGGAAGGACATTGAAAATCTGGCTCCAATTGCACTGCCCCCATGCGGCTGGTGGGCTCTGTGCAAGAGGCCAGCAGGTCACAAGCAGGGCTGCATTTCCAGGCAGGAGACTCAGATGGATACAGATGCGCTTTCCAGGATAACGCCCCTCCCTGTCCCACTTTGAATGTTTCTTTAAGAAGTCTTACATTTTTTTTTAATTCTGGGAAATTTTCACCTTTTTGTATAAGCCTCTTCGGGGCATCAACTCATATCACCCTACAAAATAGAGCTAGGAAAAGCCAGTTTGAAGATCCTTTTTCCTATTTGGATCTCAGCTGTAGACCTCCAGTTCCTCTGGTGACCAGAGGCCATATCATGGGGAATTTTTTGCCCTAGGGATAGTGATATTTGCACTGCCAGTGGGAATTAGAGATTACCAGTTTGTGATGATCAGATGGATCCATGCAGCTCAGCATGCCTCAATTCTGGTCTAGCCTCCATAAAACACGGTATGTGTGTGTGTGTGTGTGTGTGTGTGTGTGTGTGTGTGTGTGTCTGTCTGTCTGTCTGTCTGTGTGTAGCTGGCTGAAGATAGCCACTTGGTACCCTCAGTGGAAGAGGCTGTGTCCTTTACATTCTATGGTACACCATGTATGCTCATCTGTACTCCATTGTACATCTCATTCTTTCTAAAAGACACTGTAATCTACATGCGGTAAGCAGCTGTGCATGGTAGTTTCTGGTCAATTTTACTTATTCTGTGTCTAAAATATGTAGCAATTGTGCACTAGTAAATTCTTTCCAACCAGCAGTCCAAGCCCCTGATTTACAAATTTCAGTAGTGTAACTTCTCCCAGCCTGCTCTATTTCAAACCCTCAATGAGATGCTAACTGGCTTGCAAACTTCGTAAATCCTACCAGGTAGTGCCGGAGAGCCGTGTGCAAGTACGCTGACCCCAGACCACAATGGGATGCCAGCTCCTGCATTCTCCCATGCCCTCTGCTGTCTCCACAAGGATCCTGGGAAAACTGTCTTGAGCACTTAAAATCACCTTGCTGTTAAAAACTAAAAATCTAAGCTTCTCACAATAAGCCTGCCTTTTCATGGTATTCTTCCTTGTAGAAAGGGAGTACAGAAAAACCACACATTGGTTATTCAGATGTTGCTAGTTATAAAATTAGTACTATTTCCCTTCTTCTTATTGAGCAATGAAAAGACACAGCCCATAAGTGGAGGCACTTTCCCTGCTTTCATTGACACTTCCGTAACTCTTCTACTTCACACCATTGATGCAAAACCATGAGACTGTTATTGTGAAAGTAGAACTTCATAGTATTTTCTTTGGTCCTCAGTCTTCCATTCTGCTCATATGCATTGCTTTTTCTTCTTCCTTTTTTACACTTTTATGGCACGATTACTGTCTCTGAACTTGATAAATCTGAAGAACTCATGAGGAAAAGTGTAGCAGAGGTACGCGGGCAGCCCACAACCGATAGCCATATAAGTCTCTAGGCTTCCTACTATTTATTGATTGATATATTTATTTTTGTAATATAGTGTAGAATACCAAATATTTTATTTTTATGTTCATGTTTTCCTTCCCAGATAGAATAATTTGTGCTTCTAAAATACTATCCTTCTCTGGAGTACAGCTCATTTGGGATATTTTCCCTACACAGGACATTCATCTCTCACTTTTTGCATCAAAATAGTGTCTCATTTTAAGGAGTTTTGCCATAAGCTTACCTAAGTTTTGTATATTTATGTCTTCAGGCATGCCGTGAGTCCCTTCATATATTTACTGATTTGTAAATAATACAGGTTTATCTGAAGTGTAAATGTTCCAAGAAATATTTAACCAATACATGTCATGCTATTCCACAAACTGACACTGTTATTTTATCATAGAGGAAAATATTGTGTGTCTGTGAGGAAATATAGTAGCTATTTTCTGAACAGAGGTGGCGTCTGACTGGACACACCACGGCAGGGACCCCGCTTGGAGTGCACCACCACCCCTACTTATCCACCAATTAGAGACCTGATTGAGTAAAACAGCAATTGGACCAATTCCTCTCTAAATGTCAAAAATACGAATCTAGCAGTTACCCAAACAGAGAGCCTCAAAATCTCAATACTTTGCCAATAATATTTAATCTGGGCAATTAATGATAAAAATACTTCTTTCAAAACCCTTTCTAAATATTTTGGTATTCTTCATAATTTATGCTCTTTGAGTAAAAGATATGTTCCTACAAAGGAATTTTACATGTTACCCCCCTTACTGAATTAATCAAGAGACCATAAAGTGACCCAGTAATATTTTGACCAAACTGTCATTTACTCCAGACACTGAAAGGATGCTGCCTTTTTTGAGGATCCTAGATCTTTTTCCAAGTCACTGTGGATTGTACTTCACTTTTGTGGTTCTATATACTCATGTGTGATTAAAAAAAAAAAGAAAGAAAGAAAGAAAGAAAGAGCAAATGCTGTGTCTCAGTGTATTTTCTTGCCTCTATACAACATTCAGCTTCATACATTAGGTGGAATAAAAGTAGATAACACTGTACAATAACAGCAAACATAGATTTTCTGCATGTGGAAATGTATTAATAAGTTAATATATTCACGGAGGAATGACCGTGGTGAGCAGCACGTTTCCGTCATGCCGAGCACTGAGTCGGAAGAGCCCTGGCTTGCCCGGTGCGCACGCCGACCTGCAGTGTTCATCTGCTGACCTTCCACACACGTAGGAAATCTGTCCAGACCTTGCTACGACCAATCGGCTGAAGCACAATCACATGTTGGGTAAAATAGGTTCATTACCTATGTCCAAAGTTATTTCGTGATTCTTAGGCTAAAATGAAGATAGAAATAAATATTTTATGCTGTGTTCATAAGCCAAATGTGTACATTCAGTGTCCTTTGGTGAAATAAAATGAAAAGTATATTTTGACGATAATTATTGGCAACTTATTTTTCCCTGCAGTGAAGTTTATTTTACACCCTAGGCCCCTCCTGCTTCCTTTACATCTCCACTTCACAGTATAACCACAGCATGGACTGAAATGTCTTGTACCCTGAGTAAAAATGGACTGAAGAAGCAGCAAATTGTTCTGAGCTCCTCAATGGCCTTTAGAGACTCTTGCTGTGTGGTTCTCCCTTTTCACGTGACTTTGGGTAAATCCCGTGAATGCCAGAGATGAACACAGAAAATGAAATTATCTATACTTGTCAACAATTAGGAAATATTTCTTCTTTGGATTCTGAATGAGGCATATTAAAGGGCAAGTTTATTTTGGGGAAAAGATTCAGGCTAAATTTTGCTGATATCTGATTATTAACCTTATAGAATCTTAGAATGAAGAAAGGAAGTTTAAAAGTTATCCAAGGATGCTCTACTGTCTTGAAATATGCCAGCACAATTTCCACATTCTTTGAAAATATTAGTGATGAGAAGGGGACAACTACCTTGTTGAAGGTGCTTATTATATTCTTAGGGGACTCTGCCTTGGCTGTACTCAATTTGACAAATACTTTGGGTTTTGTGTATACAAGTCAGTAGCAAAGAACAAAGTTAGGCGGTAGAACTTGGTAGCAGATCTTCCTTATGTGGGACTGAAATCTCTCCTGGTATCCCTCAGAAAACCTCCTGGTCCATAGTCTCATAGCCTCACAGACCTCTGTCACCCACCATCTCTAGGACAGCCCCTCTGGCTTACAGATAGCTCTACTGTTATTGCGGGTTCACTGCCCCACTCCCATCAGTGGTGTATGCTATAGGGTGAAGGGGCCCTACAAGGTGGTGTATTGGAAATTTAACGTCCAAATTTGTATGCCGATGGTATTAAGTGTTAGCACTTTGGGAGGTAGGTGGGTCATGGGGAATCTGCTGTCATGCGTGGCTTAGTACATTCATAGATTAATGAGTTATGAGTTTTGCAGAAGTCTCTTTTGTTATGAAAGTGAACTTTCACCACTGACCAGATGTCAGATACATACTCCTGGACTCTTCTTTCTCCTGAATAGTTAGTTAAAGGAACCTCTATTTTTAAAGAAGAATTTAATAAATTCTGGATAAATTGCAGCACCCCTTCAGCTGAAGCAAACAGATGAAAGGACTGCACTTGGATTGGACTTGTCTCTGAAGGTTGGCAGATCTGGTCAGCAGACAGACCTTGCTGCAAGGTCTCACTATGCAGTACAGGCTGGCCTTGTACTCCCTCTGTAACCCAGGCTGGCCTCAAACTCATAGTATCTTCCTGCTCCAGCCTCCAGAGTACTGGGATGACAGGTGTGCAGCAAGTTATTTTGGATAGCAGTTTGCTTACAAAGGAAGAGAAAAATGTCTGACCAAAGTTCATGTTGTGCATTTAATACTATGTTGCTAGTTCTGAGCATGCTCCTAATATGAATTGATCTTTGTAGTGTTATGGGAAAACACTGGCAAGAGACTCACTGCGTGTGACTAGTCACATGAACAAGAGCCCACTTTTGCACAGAAGTGATTATTTGTAAATAAGGGGCCTATTTGGAGAAGGTGAGAGCTTGTTAACTTGGGTGGTTATAAATGGATTATGTGATTATCTTGGACTCACTCTCTCAAACTGTCAGCTTACAAGAAACAGCTCCTGCCCTCTCCCAACCTTTCTCAGACCATTCACATGGCTTTAAAGAAACTCATCCCCAGAAGCTCTGAAATGCAAAGACTACTCAATCCACTTTATGTAAAAATGCAATTCTGAAAACCATGAAAAATTCAGGCCCTTCAATACAAATTCAGATTTTTGATGAAAGCATGGAAATGCTACTGTTAAACCAAGAATCAGCAGAAAAAATTCATGCCCAGAATGTGGGCATGGGAATGGTTCTTACCCTTTATTAATTTTTCTGCCTAAAATATGGACCTTAACTTCACTGTTGGGATAGCATAAATGAACCCATCTGGAGAACCGTATGCAAAATAGATGGCATTCTTTAAATTAAAAAGTTGATAAAAGGCAAAATAAGATTGGGGAGCTGTTAGAGACTGAAAGACCCTAGTGTGGTCCTTGCTTGACTGAGATGGCATTCACGTGCGTTCTGTGATCCTATAGTCGATGCTCCACCTCTCACATGCTGACATAAAGGGACATTTTCTCCTTGTTAGGCTTACAGCTGCTCAGTTGCAGTATGTCCAGCTTCACCAATTGTAAGTTTCCAGAAATATTCATTCTAAAATTTCTTATGCATGATTATTAGTTTTTATTTGTAAAGCAGAAAGAATGGCTGGAGGGAGAGTCTCTAGACTTTGGCTCCATGTAATGCCAAGAAGCAAACAGGAAACATTGAAAAGATCTTTCCCCAGTAGGCAGACTCGGCACAAGGGATTCAGCCATGGGAAAAGTCTTTTTCAGAGTGGCAAACTAATGTCAATAAATGAACTGCACCACATTTTCCTGAAATAACCAAGTTCAACTGTCTATTCCCCGAAAGGAAGAATGCTTTTCAGGCAATAAACCATCTGCTCCAAGTGTTTAGAAAAGGATCTCGAATCACTGGTAATTTAAACTTCCTTATACCCGAGTTCAATGTTTGATAAGGAAAGAGTGCTAACAGGATGGGAACCGAGTTACTATATTAAGAAACCCAGCCAGAACAAAAACCAGCCTCCTGCAGTTATTTTGTTTATTCTCCAGACATATCTGCTTTAATTAACACAATATTTACATGAGACGAGCTCTTCTTACGTCTTTCACTGCAACTGTCACATGTTTTCTTTTTTTGTTGTTCTTCTCTTTTTAAAAGGTCTTACAGAAATACACTTGTAGAATATGACTGAATGAGGTATGCACAGTGAACCTTGTCATAGAATTTTAGCTCCTACTCTTTTGGGGGATTCGGAGGCCAGAAATAGGTTTCTAGATAAAATAAATGCAGGTTGCTTGGTTAAATTTGAATGTAAAATAAGCAATGAATAATGCATTTAGTATAAATAGGTCCCAAATGTTGCGTGGGTCATATTTATACTAAATGTGTAGTCACTGTCTACCTGAATTTAAATGCAATTGGATGCTTTTGCTTATTTGTTAAGAACAGCTTTGAGATTTGAGGCTGAAGCTCCACTAGACTATAATACCTGCTCACATTGCAGAAAAAAGTAATTCTTAACATATAGGTCTCCTCATTTTACATGTGGAGAGCTGAGTCACAGTAGGAGTAGGCCCATGTCAGAAGTCACAGAGTCAGGCAAACACCAAACTAGGATTTGAACTGTGTGCCATGCTGCCCTCGGCTAAAAATACTCATTCGGTCTCTGAGTCCCATTGGCTCATCTTCTATTTGAGTTTCTTCCAAGGATTATTGTGGTCAGCCTCATATCAACTGGGTTTGGAAGAAGTGAAAAATTCATTTTCCAATGTGAACACTCTGCCAACCTGCAGATCCTATGACCTCAGGGGCGGCTGGTTACTCCAGTGTCCAGGGAACAGGAGTCTAGCCCAGGTCCTTGTGTGCTTTTGTTCCACTGTGACTCTATAGAGGTCTTATTGGATAATATCTCACTACTGTCACCCATGATTGTATAACAAACATGCCCCAACTGTGCATTGAACAATAATGACTGTCTTTTGTGCATGAGTCTCAGGTTGATTTGGCTGAAGATCAAGCTTCATCTCTGAAGTTGACATGAGTCAGGTCATGCTGGTCATCCTCTTGTCAAACACCCGGGTTGGACTCTTTGGGTCACTCTTCACTGTGCTTCCCCACATGGTCACTTCAGAATAAGCAGATTTCTCATGTGGTGGCAGAAAACTTCCAGGGTGTGTTTTGAGAGAAAGAAGCAGAAACTATTATTATTTTACCTCAGGGGCCACACAGCATCACTTCTTCCTCATTCTATTTGGCAGGAGTGAGTCTGCTAAGGCCAACTCGGAAACAGGGAGAGAGATGAGACACCATCTCCTCTTGGGAGAAGCTTGGATGAATTTTCAGACACCTTTACACACATCCACAGAGGGAATCTAAGAAACCTCTCAGGAGATGGTCCCTTGCTAAGACTAACCTTGAAGGTGTAACCCAGCCTCTGCCTACCCTTAAAGTCTCTTCTGCTCCCCACTAGATCCAGTAATCCACTTCATTTTTGACCTCAGATTTCCTGGGTGATGCTCAGATTTAAGTCTTTCATGTCTCTCTTGATTGAAGACATAAGAAACACATAAGAAATTCTCTAATTTAAAGCAACTCCCACTACATTCGAATGAAAGACAGTTACTCTTTCCTTCCTAACCGCAAAAAATCAGAACTTAGCTAAGGAGATTAAAATACACTAAAAATTGAGTATATTATGGCTGACAAGACAGCTCAGAGGTCTAAACCACCTCCTTAGGCAAGCAAGGCTGGCCCAGGGGACCACAGTTATATCCCTGGCACCATATACTGTACTAACCCTGACCCAGAAAAATATTTTTTTGAGTATATTGTCTCTGAGGTCAAGTTTTTTAGAATATTTTTAGGCTAGGCAAATATTTCCTAATAGACTAATAATTTTCTTCAGTTAAATCATGATAGTCTTATTTTTATTTTTATTTATTTATTTATTTATTTGATAGTCTTATTTTTAACTTGGCAACCTAAGATGACTAAACAATGTATTTAGTGAGAGCTACAGATTCTTTCCAATTCTTTTTATTAGTATATTAAAGTTATATTTAAAAACTGGCTCACTACATGCCAAAAATTAAAACTTGACCTTGGTCTATCACTATGCACTAAGCTAAAGTCAAAATGGATTAAAGATATAAACATTAAAACAGAAACACTAAATTTCCTGGAAGAGAAAGTAGGAGGAACTCTTGAAGACA